>CAUYRT010061527.1:0-34709 GCA_963574885.1 Lepilemur ruficaudatus
TTTGACAGTACGTTATTTAGGGATTTGAGTTTTCGATGTCTCCTCAAAACTTGCAAAAATCACTTTTAACAGAAACAACTGCCTTTTTTTCTGGTGTATATAATACTTAATAAACTTACATACTTTGAATTACAAATTCAATGGCATAATAGGTTTGGAAACAAACACATTGACTTAGCATAAAATTGTTGTGAGCTAGAGTACTGAGCGTAATAGAAAGTCACTGTCTTGTCAGCAGGTGGCAAGCCAAGAGTATCTGTTCAAGTGGTTTATGAATGAAAAATAGTGACAGCCAACCTAATATACTAGTTAAGTGAAGGTCAGGCAAGACAGCTTCTACTACACAATTGTTACTTATTTCCTCATGTGACAAAAGTTGAATTATGCCTTCAAAGACTTTAACAGAATTAAAAATTTTGATAAAATATCAAAAATATTTTTTCCCCAAACTATTTGGAGAAAACCTAAAAGTATAAGAGGGTTTTAATTTCCCACTGATTTATAAAAACTTGACATTATCTGTCCTGTTGATTTCTACCTAATGGATAAAAATTCTACTCTGTTTAATTTGTATTTCTTCGATTTTTATTAAGATTGAAAATATTGTTACTTTTTCATGAACTGCTAGTTTATACATTTTTCCCATTATTATGTTATATTGAGCTTGTCTATTTGCAGGAATTTTTTATGTAATTCTGTCTATATGTCAGAGGCCAGTTCAACTGTAAGTATTCTCATTTCATTGGTCTAAGGTGAGACCTGGACATTGGCAATTTTTAGTGTTCCAAGATGATTCTAATATGCAGCCATAGATGAGTATCACTGGCTTAGCTTTATTTTTTAGCTTTAAAGGTATCATCTTTCACAATGTAGAAGTTTCTCTTCCGTGGCTAAACTTGTTAGTGTCTTTTTTCACTTAATAATCAGTATTTTATCCAGAATTGTGTATCTTTGATTTTCCAATTTATTTATAGTATCTTTCAATCTACAAAAATATTTAATTTTAATGTCAAGGTTGTCAATAATTTCTTCTGTATCATCAAGTTTTTAATATGTATAGTTACTTACATTGTCCAGAAATTGGATAGAAGTTTTCTGAATCAGAGACATATTAATTATTGCTTATATATAGTAATAACTACACAGATTCCTCTACACCCCTATTCTCTCTTTCTGGTGTGATTAATGAGTGCCAGATGTCACGTGACATGAACTGGGATCTGCATTAATGTCAAAGCACCACAAAAATAGGAATCTAGTAGTTTATATAGAAGAGGGACAGCTTTTTTCTTCCCTCCTGAGACACAAAGAGAAACTTTATCTCCCTGGTGCAAATAAATTTTCCCTGGAACTCAAAGGGAAGGATCCTTGGTTCTTACGCTTTGGAATGTAAATAAACATCTCCAGGGCGAAGCTCAGACTAGTGTCTGTGTTTACAACCTACAGGATGTCTCCACGGTACTTTGTGTCATCCCTTCTTTGAAATGTGAACACATATCTCCCAGGAAGGTAAATCTCTCTGGAGTTCTCACGGTCTAGTCAGACATTTAACTTCTATGGCTTGTGTTTAAGCCCAGATATCCTTATTGTGCAGAAACCTAAAAATAATTTCTGTGCCGTCCCACACTATGGTTAATACTTTTAAGACCTATTAACATAATCATTTCCTCCTCCAAGGTCATAAAGATAATCTCTATTCTTCCAACATTTTTAAAGTTTTATGTTTGATGCTTTAAGCTGCCTGGAATTTACTTTTGTGCCCAGTGTGAGGTAATAAACCGATTTTATTTTTTTCCATGTGGATAATGCACTGTACTGTTCCACTTTATTAAAAGCTCATCCTTTTCCCACTGATCCATTCCATATCTCTCAAATAGCAATGTATCTATGGTCTTTTTCTAGGATTTCTATTAGTCTACACCTGCATCAATAGTACAGAATAGCAAATTTTGATATTCGTTAAAGCAAGCTTCCCTCCTCCCTCCCCCCTTCTTTTTCTGTTTCTTTTTCTTCTTCATTGCTGCCTTCTCCTCCTCCTCCTTCTTTTCCTCTTCCTTTTCCTCATCTTCAAGGTCACCTTGACTACTCTTGGAATTTTTATATTCCTATGAATTTTTGGATAAGCTTTCCATAAATAAATCCTTTGGAATTTTGATTAGCATTGCATTAAATTGCATCAAAATCAGACTCAGATGTGGTAGAAATTTTGAAATGATCGGAGTGGGCTTTTAATATAGCTATGGTTAATATGCTAAGGGCACTAATGGGAAAAATGGGCAACATGAAAGAATGGATGGATGATATAAGGACAGAGATATATGTAAATCCAAGAAAGAACCACAAATACCAATGCCAGAAATAAAGAAAAAACACTGTATCAGAGATGGAGAATGTCTTCCATGGACTCATCACTAGACAGGACCTAGTTTTCTTAGAGTTTGCATCATTAATCAATGTGGGATATTGTCAATTGCTTTTTCTGCATTTATTGATATGTTCATATGATTTTTCTTCTTTAGCCTGTCAATTTTATGGATTTCATTTCTTGATCTTCAAATGTTGAACCAGCCTTGCATACCTGGAATAAATCCCGCTTGATTGTGGTGCATAGTTCTTTTAAACATGGTTGGATAAAATTTGCTAATACTTTCTTGAGGATTTTTGCATTTATGTTCATGAGAAATATTGGTCTGCAGTTTTCCTTTCTTGTTTGTTTTTTTATATGAGGGCATTGATGGCTTCATGTAAAGAGTTAGATAGTCATCTCTCTGCTTCAATTTTCTGAAACATATAGTATAGAGTTGGTATCATTTCTTTCTTAAATATGTGGTAGAATTCACCAATGAACCCATCTGGACCTTAACATAATATGAAATAAACATATAAAAAAATACTTAACATAATATGTCATTAGACAATTGTAAATAAAAGCGACAATGAGATACCATTATTCCTATTACGGTAGCAAAAATCCAAAGCACTGATGACAGTAAATGCTAGTGAGGATGTAGAGTATAAGAACCCTCATTCATTTTTGGTGGGAATACACATGGTACGGCCACTTTGGAAATAGTTTTGAAGTTTCTTATACATGTAAACATAGTCTTACCATACGATCCAACAATTAAGCTCCTTGGTATTTACCCCAATAAGTTGAAAACTTATGTTAACACAAAAACCTTCACATAAATGTTTATGGCAGCTTTATTCATGTAATAATCGCCAAAACTTGGAAGAAACCAAGATGTCCTTCAATAGGTAAACAGGTAAGTTGTGTTAGATCACATAATGGAATATTTTTTAGTGATGAAATTAAGCTGTAAAACCATGAAAAGATATGGAGGAACTTCAAATGCATGTTGCTAAGTGAAAGAAGCCAGTCTTAAAAGGCTACATATTATATGATTTTCACTATCTGACATTCTAGAAAAGGCAAAACTATGAAGACAGTAAAAAAATCAGTGGTTGCCAGAGGTTTGAAGCAAGGATGAATAGGTGTAGCCCAGGAGATTTTTAGGGCAGGAGAACTATTTTATCAATATATGACACTGTAATTATAAATATAGGACTTTATACATTTGTTAAAACCTATAGGGCTGTACAGTGCACAGAGTGAAGCCTAATGTAAATTATGGACTTTAGTTAATAATAAGGCATCAATATCGGTTAATGAATTATAACAAATGTATCACAGTAATGAAAGATGTTAATAGTAGGGGAAACTGTGTGAAGGGGAAGGGGGAGAGGAAGTATATAGAGACACTTTCTGTTCGTATTTCTCTAAACCTAAAATTTCTCTAAAAATAATGTGTCTTAATTTACAAAGCTTATCTTTATTTTCTTATCATTATATTGAATACGCTTTGGTTTCATTAAGATAATTATAGAAACAGCATTGTTATTGGGTTGCTTAAAAAAATCTTGGGCAAGGTGTGGTAAGGGGTAGAATAGTAGCACCTCTAACTTAGCACATAAGTGACATAAACTGCTGAGGTGGAAGAAAAGGAATTATTTTGTTGGTTGGTAGCCAACTTGAAGATCTGATGCTATAGATAACTGCAGTGTCTTTGAATATTTGATAGTTGATATCAGTCAGATAAGCAAGATATAAGCAATGGAAGCTTCATTTGGCCTCTGCTTCCATTTTATAGAGGTGAAGTGATTACAAAAGAGATGTAATGACAGAATAACTTTTAATCATGAGCATCATTTAGCAGACTAGATAAAAAATGATTAAGAGGCACATAAATTTAGTCAAATTAACCAGAATAACTATATTACATAACCATTTCAGAGTTGGATTTATTTTAGGATACCAGACACTTGGTAAATGACAAGAATTTTAAGTCTACTTGGCTAAACTCTGTCTTGTACTTGGGAAAGTAGAAAAATGGAATCTCATATTAAATGATATCAGATTTTATGGTAATCATTTGAGCCATAATATAATTCTAATTGGTTTACCAGTGAATTTTCTAGGGCTCTTATATCTAGCATTTCTGATGATCAATTTCAATTTTCTTTCATGTATTTCATTTCTCCTTTCATCATCTGTCTTTTAATATTGTGAAACTTGGTAATAATATATTCATTTGAATTTTATGAACCCAGTAAATGTCCTTTTATGATGCCTTTTTCATTTCTAGAGAAAAAGGCATTCCCAACCTCAGAAGGTTATTCCTTTAAGCTTTTTATAAAAGCTAGTAAAATTGGTTTAACTGTCTTAACCCCTCTGGTTTTAGACAGTTTTTCATTTCACTGTTGCAAATAAAGGCCCATCTCAAGTTTTCAGTGGCTATCAGAAGTCAAAGTACCAAAGATAAAAAAAAACAAAAAACATGAAATGAGAGAAAAGCCTATGAAAAATATCATAGTATCATTACAATATTATCTCCATTTGGATATAAAAGAGTAAAAAGTAGTTTTATTTTGTGACTATTCAGAAGCTCTGTGGATATCCTATTCTATGACATCCTCTTCCTCTAAATTTTCTCATATATTACATATTTATGATAATAGCCACCATCACCCAAGCATTTAATATGAGATACCACCAATCTAAATGCAAGTCCAGGAGGTTTCTGCACAAAGAATAGTAATAGTTTTAGTGCAGAAGAAGTGCTCAATAAATGTCAGCTATTCTTATTACTCTTCTTATGTCATTTTTATAATTTTCTATAAATGGAGATTTAATTTATGTATGGTGAGGTGCTCAAGTGTGCATTATAAATGTATAGTTCAATGAGTCTTGATAAATGTATACATCCAAGTAACCCACTCCCAATCAAGGTACAGGATATTTCAGTCTTCCTAGAAAAGTCCTTCTCGCCCCTTTCCAGGCAATCTCCCCAACAGAGTAGAGACAACTTCTATTCTGACTTCTATTAGATTAGATAAAATATGCTTATTCTCAAACTTTATAGAAGTGGAATTACATAGTTTGTACTGGTCTATTTCTGGCTTCTTTCACTCACAACATCTTTGAGATCATCCATCTTGTTATACATATCAGTAGTTTCTTTTTGTTTCTAAGTAATATCCCATTGTGAAAATATACCCCACTTTGTTATGCATTCACCTGTTGAAAAACATTAGCTGTTTCCATTTTGGGGGGCATTGTGAACAAAATGAATAGTGTTACACCCAATCAAATGCAAGGAGCCCATATAACTGGATTTAGGAGCACAAGGAAGTAGTGAGAGATGATGCTGGTGAAGTTAGTATGGGACCAATCGTGAAAAAGTTTAGTTTTAATTGTTGAGATAATGGGAGATCACTTAAACAATAGTATTTCAGATAATCATTTCAGAAATATTACTCTGGTGACAATGGGTAAAAAACAAGGCCTTCTATTAGCTGTACCTCAGGGGAAGAAAAAGATACTGCTCAGAATTAACATATGGGCAAAGTATTTCCAGTCAGTGAAAGGAAGAGATATACAGTGTGTGTCTGAGGAAGGAGTTTTGTTTGGGTACTGTGGTATAAGAAATAAGCAAGGCTCAAGACACCCAGGCTAAGAAGTTTGGTAATCTTGCAAATGAAATGGAAACCACCGAACAATTTTAACCTGGAAAAATCACATAATCTTCTTTGAGACCTATTTCATTATTTTGTTATTTGCATGGTGTATAACAATTGTTTATAGCAATGATGGTAAAGTTTCTAGATAAGGACGGTCTCAGGTGAGTTAGAAATGAAGGTATGGATGAGAGTTAATTAAGGAGATAGAATTGACAGCATTTAGTGTCATATTTGATGGGCTCGTTGAGGAAGAGGAAAGAATGTTGACTGACTTTTGCTTGTGTTTTTGGTGAGTTAAGGGTACCATTAAAAATAGTTCATATATAGGAGGAAGAGAAGAAGATAATTTCAAAATTTGTAGATATTGAAATTAAGGTACTTGTGGTGTCTCTAGATGGACACTTCCAGTAGTTATTTGTATATTTGTGCTTGACAGGAGACAAGCCTTCGTCTTGAGAGTCATGGGCTTGTAGATGGCCAATGAGATCCTTTGAGTTGAGCATGTCAAGTGAAGAGTGGTTAAGGCTGATGGCAGGACCCTTCGAAATGCCAACATTTTGGAGTTAAGGAGCTGAAGAGGCTCAAGTAAAGCAGCCAGAGAAGGACTAATTAGTGAATTATTTCCTTGAAGCCAGAGGAAGAGAATATGGTTTTATGTACATTTTATCTTGGCCTTTCCAATCCTTATTCCAGATGTTACTCCCTTCTGGATCTATTAAAATCCTCACGTTTCTTGACTTTTTAAAAAATAAGATATGAAATTTTTATAGCCTACAGGGTCCTATATCATCTGGGATTCCCCACACCTCTTGAAACTTGTAACAATCAAGATTCTCTTTCATTCTTTTCCCTTTAGTCATAATTCCTCTTTTCAGAAACACACACACACACACACACACACACACCCCCATCCTCTCTCAGACCCCAGCTCTTTTGCATATGTGTCCTGTGTCTCTAGCACTTTCTTCACCCTTATCTATTCATCTGATTTGTTCATCAGGTCTAGAGGTCAGTTTCTTAACCTCCCAGGCAAAGTCAAATTCCCGCATGATAAGTTCTCCCAAGAGTATTTATCATAGTCACAACTTTATACCTTTTTCTGTTGTTGCTGTTAAGATTGTCTCTTTATCATGGTTTTTTAGCAATTTGATTATGATACGTGTTGATGTGGTTTTCTCTAAATTTATTCTGCTTGAGGTTCCTTGAACTTTTTGGCTCTGTGCTTTGTTCACATTTAGAAAAATTTTAGTCATTATTTATTCAATTAATTTTTTGCCCTTGTTTCCCCATCTTTTGTGGAACTCCAGTTACAAAACCTGTTGTAACAGTTGATATTGTCCTAGGTTTTTTTCCCTCTGTATTTCCTTTGGATATTTCTGTGCCTTCAAGTTTATTGATCTTTCATTTTACACTGTCTACCTTGTTCTTAATTCCTTCCAGTGAAATTTTTCTTTTCTTTTCTTTCTGTTGTTCATCCTTATAAGTCTCACTTAGGTTATTCACTTTTTAATATCTTCCATTTCTCTTCCCATTATATTCATATTTTCCTTTATATCCTTGAGCATTTTTACAAGAGTGATACTGGATGTTTTAAGGTCCTTGTCTACTAATCACAACATATGTGTCATTTCTGGGTCTCATATTTCTTCTGAGTATGGATCTTATTTTCCTGCTTTTATACTTATTTCCTAGTAATTTTTGATGGTATGCCAAGTGTTGTAATTTTACATGGATGATTGTTAGATTTTGTTGTGTTTTTTTAAAAATAATTGTGTTTTGGCATAAAATAAAGTTCTTTGCGGATCTGCTGAAAATTTGAAGGCTTACTCTTGAACTTGCATGTGGCATATCTAGAATAATCTTTTATCAAGGACTAATTTAGTCCACTAGTAAGGTATGAGCCTTCTGTAGATGAACAGCTCGCCCATGACACCCTGGCAACCTTGCACATAGGCTACGCAGGCAAAGGCTTGAACTTCAGCTAATTTGAGCTTTGTCAGAATGCCTTGTGAATCTTCTAGCAAATGAGAGGAGCTTCTTAATACCATCCCCTACTCATCTCCTGACCTCCTCTGGGTGGCTGTCATGACAGAGAGTTTCTCATTGTGCCCCAGGTTCTGACGGGGCATGAGGCTTTCTGCCTCAGACCTCTCAGGGTACAACTGCAGACTATAAAACCTCTTGGTGTATATTAAGCAGGATTAATATTCAGTTGTGAGGGCCAGAAAGAAAAAGTGGCATACGTGTGATGATGGATTTCTCTCTCACTTTCAATAATTACCAATCCAGTACCACCAGGCTTTCTGCAGTGTAACTCGGTGTCAGAGATGACCTAGATTCCTCTGTCTTTATCTTTAAGCTTACAATTCTAAATATTCTTTAAATTTACTAAAAACTTTATTTCTACTTAAATTATTTACACACATTCTTTTTTTTTTTAATTTCAGGATATTGTGAGGGGACAAACATTTTGGTTACATTTTATATCATTGCCTCTCCCTAGCGGGGGTTAGAGGCATGCCCTCCCCCACCCACAATGCACACCATGTCCTATAGTTGTGAGTTTACACCCCCAGCCCCCCAGCCCCCCAGCCCTGGAGAATATTACTATCATATGAGCACCATTGTGTTAATCAGTCAGTACCAATTTGATGGCGAGTACAAGTGGAGCCTATTCTTCCAATCTTGTTACACACATTCTTATTTAGGTTTAATACTTTAATTCATCAAACATATTTGGGTTTACAGAAAATGATTTTTTTAAAGATAGAAGAGATTTGAACATATTTCCAGTGTATACAGTTGTCCTAGGAGATGCTATGATATGGAAATCACAGGTGAAAGAGTGAGTCTAGTGGGTGCGGAGACCACTATATGGGGGAAGGCACGCTTGTAGTCCTGGCTTGGGTGAGGCAAAGACATTATATGCAACCAAAATGTTTGTACCCCCATAATATTCTGAAATAAAAAAAGCAGAGTGAGTCTTTGAAGGATCAAGCTCTGTGAGGAGATAGGACAGGACGGATAGCACTGCTTGATGCATTATTCCTGGTGCAAGAAATAACAGTTTTCCTTTAAGCCCATTGAGGAAAGAAATAAATACATAAACAGTATGTAAAAAACCAGTATTTTTATAGGACTTAAAGTTTTTGGTACTTCAATAAATCTCAATTTTCACTGTGAATTAATAGGTAAGTTTGTTTGCTGGGACAGTGGTTTACTACTTTGGAAGATGGCAGCCTAGTGGAAAAAAATATATATATATACACACACAAACACACACATATGTTGTTCTTAGGAAATTTTAATGGCCCAGTTAAAGTGGAGGTCATAAATTTGTAGTGATAGCAGTTTGACCAAATTCTTAGTTTCTGCGCAGACCCCACAGCTGGAGTACAGGAGGAGAAGGCAATCTGGCTCAAGATCCAGGGTGTTCTGGGAAAATTAGCAGGATACATGGACAAGATCATTGAGAATGCAAAACAGAGAATTCCTGAAGCCATAAAGCACACATCAGTATAACAAAAAAGAAAAGTCATTAAGAAAGTACATGGCGGATTGGAAAAAAATCAGTCTTGGGAAGACTGATGTTTATGATGAGTTTGTAAAGGGATAGGAGATTGTGGCCATAATCGCCTACCTGATTTCAAAAGTGGAGCTGTGCATGGCTAAAGTGTAGAAGTGTAGTGCATTAGAGCCCAAGGAGTAAAGGAGTTTCCAGGAGACGAGGTCTGAGCATAAGCCAAATCTCCACACCATCAAAGAATGAGAAGGCGTGCCTGTGAATTTTATAGACAACCTCAAAGGAAAAGATGTGCAGCTGGGGGTCACAACCGCGGAGGAACATACTCCCTTTCTAGTAAGAAGCTGGTAACTTACTTTATATCCTATTTTGATTCAAACTGCTAGAGTTATTTTAATTATTATATAAAATTTATAAATATTATTTAAACTGTAAGCTTTGTTTTTATTTTAAATTATATTCTGTATTTTTATATACTTATTCCTCTTGATCCTCTTTCCATCACCATGCATTTTCCCTATTTTAACAAACTGTGCCTTGTTGAACGTTGGCTCCTGTCTTGCATGAAGCTCAGTCTCAGCTACCTAAGCCTAATCATTCTTAATTTTCTCTTGAATTAGTCCCATAGACTAGCCCCACCAGCCTATCAACTAGAATCCGAACTAGTCTTAAGCCCACTTTTACCCTAACCTATTTCTCATTACTGCCAAATTTATCTTAGTAAAGCAGAACTTTTAGCATGGCATTCCCTTTTTAAAATAATATGTCACGGGGAGCCATGCTTTAGTAAGTGAAGTCCACATGCCTTTACTTGGCATTTAATCCCTGTGTTTTTCTCCTCCTGTCTCCCGAAATTTCAAATATGTCTATCACAATATCTTTACACAGACTCTATACCATTGATTTCCACATGTAGCCAATGATCAGAATACCCATGCTGCTAAAATCCTAGGTTGTGCTCCATAGCTATTGAATGAAAAGCTGTGAAGTTAGTACCCCCAAACCAAATTTTTTTTTACAAAAATATACTTGGGTGACTCTGGTATTCTACAGATCTGAGAACCACTGTCCTAAGTGTTCCAACATGAAACAGACATTCTATGTCCTTTCTTATCTGATCCATTGCACCTGGAGTATTACATTTCTAGTTAATGAGCTCAAATCAAATTTTTAAAATCTAGCCCCCCATATGCCTCATCTTGAAGTTCCAGATATTAAGCCAAGTACTTTATCTATAGTCTTTATTTAATTGTTAAACATTTCTGTGTGATAGACACAATTGCTGGGAAGCTGTCCAAGATTATACATATCTGGCAGTTACAATGCCAACATATGAACCAAAGCAGTCCAGATCCAAAGTCTTAGTAAGGATAAAGGATATTTTATCGGGACCTATGTCAACTATCCAAACTCAATGCATTGATTTTTCTTTTTTTTCTTTTTTTGTTTTTTTTTTTTTTCCTTTTAGAGACAAGGTCTTGCTCTGTTGCCTAGGATGGAGCAATATTCCCACCTCAGCCTCCTGAGTACCTGGGACTACAGGTGCATGCTGCCAGGTGGAGATACTTAAAGAATTTTTTTTTTTTGTAGAGACAGAGGTCTCTCTATGTTGCTCAAGCTAGTCTTGAGTGCCTGGACTCAAGGGATACTCCTGCTTTGGCTTCCCAAAGTGCTAGAATTGTGGGTATGAGCACCACGACTAGCACCCAATGCATTGATTTTTGTATCAGCTTTCTTAAAACATGATTTTCTGATCTTCTAGAATGGTAATTTCCCTTTGTTGAAGTTTGCATTTCTGAGATTTGATTTACTTTCAGCTATGTTTGTTTTAGCGGCTGTTCTGCCACTAAAATCTGCCATGGGAAAAAGAATTACTGAAACACAACTTTTCAATCAGTAGTTAAATTATGATTAATTTGATTCACCAAACATACAGACCTGTGTCCTCTTAGATGTTTAAGGTCACACAAAATTGCAGAGTCTTGTTATAAATAATACTTTACTGGAAATATCAGGGGCTCAAGAAGAAGGGCCCTGGGGAAGGGTAAAGGGCCCTGGAAGGTAGATGATTCAGTTTCTCAATTTATAAGATGTAAAGGTAAATAAAAATGATTTTTATCCATTTGTAAAGGGCAAAGAGACCATTTCCCCTTAGCTTTTTTCTTGGACACATAATAAAACTGAGTCCTTGCTTTAACCTTTGGAATAGAGATTGATTTCTCCAGGGTTTAAACCCAGTCTTTGTTTGTCTTGAGCAGGTTTTTCTGGGAGTATTTACTCAATTCTAGGATTCATCCTGTTTGGACAAGTTTTTGTTTTCTAATAGTCATAAAAAGTCTTAGGCTTTTATAAATTCTTATTGGAAATCACTGGGCTAATTTTCCAGTACTGCCTTAGAAACAGATTTCCAGTCATACTATGTTTTCTTAAGATTTTTTTTTTCATATTTACACAAACATTGCTTATTTCTGAACTTCTGAACTTCTGAATGAAGCAAAAACCTATAGTAATGGGAAGCAATAATATGTCTTACACGTCCTCCTTGATGGTGTTTCATGCATACTTTTTATACAGTATTTTCCATTAGCATGTTATCCTAAAAACAAGCTAATGAGATAAAGAGAGATGGTACTTTGATTCCCATGTACAAATGTTGAAACTGATTTACAGAGCTGTCCAAGGATTTGTCCCAGTAGGGTGCTGTTGAGGGGAGGACTGAGTCAATAACTTAGCTCTCCTGGTGTTGTGCCCATTAGTCTTTCTTTTTTCACTGTCAGATTTGACAGCTATTTCAAACATGAGTGAATCCTCAGAAGAACTGCTCACTCCTCCTGAGAACTAAAGCAGAAGCAAGTGAGCTGACCTCTCTCCACATGCCACCCCCTTACTATCTTAACTCACTCTGCCAAGAAAGTGACTTAAAGCTAACCACGAAACAAATATGTAGCACTGTGAGAGCATTTTGAGAATAAAATTCAAACTCATCTATGACTTTATCATAATGATTGTGAGAGCCATGTTTTATCTTGATAGATAGAAGAAACTTGAGATTGAAATGAAAGAATAATATCAAATGAAAAGAGCCAGAATAAAATAATATTTTCATTTTATCTCTTGAATCAGGATCTATCTGACTAATAACATTTCAGCATTGATGTGTATGTAGTAATTCACTAAGGGACACACTGTTATTTTAAGGATCCTTATGAATCATGAAATAAATAATTTTGCTGGTGATTGCATAGCAGACAGTGGTCAATCATTTTTACTAGTTAAATCTACCAAGTAATAATACGGGAAAGTTACTGGACTTGTGAAAATCACAACAGAATTAAAATGGCTAATTTTGTTAGAACACAGCATATGTTTCTTGTTGTGAAGTGTTGTATATAATTACAGAGTATTTAACAAAAAGAAAAATATGGTTGTATATTTATCTCTTTCCTTTGAACTTTTCCTCTTTTGAAACCTTATAGCACTTTGTACAACCTTGAAGCACCTGTAACAAATTGCATTACTCCATAAATATTTTTGGCTCCTTCCAAACTCTTTTAAGCTATTTGGGAACATTTCTCCAAGGTGGGGACATGGCTGAATACTCCCCTTCTCCTTAGCTCAGCGTCTGGTTAAAAACATATTTGAATATTGAATAAATTCTTCAAAATAAAGATTAATAAAATCTTTCTCAAATTCTTTCCTTCAGAGCCTTGACTTCATAGCATTTTCTAGGAAGAGGAGGAAATTTGCCAGCATAATTGTGTAAATTTTGCATGATTGCTGAATAGAATCTACAGTGAAGTGTTGCTACCTAGCATCCTTCTGTAGGATAGAGACAGCTTGCAAAATCATTTTCCTTGTTTTTATAAAATGTAGCTTTCACATTCTAAAGTTTAGATATTGTTGGTAAAGTTTTTCTTTTAAATCTTTCTTATATCTTTCAAATATGTTTCTTTGAACGTTATTAAAGTTAACTTGAGATGTGTGATGAAGATGGGTGGATGATTGATTCAAGGACACCTTTCTAGTATCCCAGAGAATTATAGAGATAGAATTCTACATGAAGAAATGTGTGGCCTTGTACAAGGCCTGTAGTTGGTACTATTCTATAGAAGTATATTCCTTTGAAATTCTAATATTTTAGCAATGAAGAATTTTTTGCATGTATCAGTGATATTTATCTTAAAAATCTGTATCAAAATATAAACACACTTACTAATCCTTTACCTGTTGATACCCAAAGGATACATTTAAATGCTAAAAAAATAAGCTTTGAAAGTGCAGTACAGGCAAAACAAATATTTGTTGAAAGGGAGAATAAGAAAAGATTCAACAAGGAAACTCCTGGATCTCCATAGGAGTCATGGCAAGAAGTAAAAGATGAAGTTCACTTACTTCACAATCTTACTGCAGGGCTGCTCTGGATAAGGGCGAGCATTTCATTTGTCATTAGCTTACCTGTCTTAGCATTTATTCTCACTCCTTGAGAAGAGACCATATCTTATAATGACACTGAAGTAGCTTTTCCTTTCATGGGAGCAGTGTTAACAATAGCACATCCCTTTTGCAATCACTGTGAGTGGCAAGACAATGACGCCTTCCATTCTGATGCTGTCTCAAAATGTTCTCCTGCATTCTTCCAGGTCCAGATTAATCTGAAGCCTCTGCTCACACATTGTGTGGCTCTTAGTATTATATCTGCTGCATGGATATAAAGAGATAATATCAAGTGATGAATATGTATTCCAAAAATACAAGCAAAAAAAAAAGAGTAAGATTGGCTTTTTATTAGAGTAGAATCTATTGAATCAAATTTACACTTGTCAAAAGAATCTAAATGGGTTTTTGAAAAACCATGGCAAAAGAGCTTTCCAACTATAACAGAAGTCATTTAGTAGCTGGAAAGGTCAGAAATACCAGCTAAGGTCAAAAGACTTGAGAGAATTACATTTTATCTTTTGCTTTTCATGTGAACAATGATTCGCCCATCAGATATCCAGAAGGAAGCTGTATTTTATATGACTCTTAGATTAGTTGATATTATCTGTGAATTCATATTAATTTCCTTGTTTGATGAAATCAACTGAACAAAACATTTTTCTGTTTAAAGCAGCAAAATCCTTTGTATATTTATGAATGTGTAATCTCGATCAGATCCATGAATAGAGAATTGTGAATTTGTGTGTGTGTGTTTTTTTTTAAATTTTAATTTTGAAGTGAAGGTCTTAGCATTCATAAAATTTTCAAGGGTTCCTATATCAATCATTGTCACAGCAGGCACAGATGGCATACATAAATTGGGATAATTTGAGCAGACTTCAATAGAGGACTATTTATAAGGCATAAAGAGGGTGTAGGAAAATCATGCTGAATAGCACAATATCCTTTGGTTTGTACCAGACAGGGCAGTAATCCCCCAGGGCCTGAAGTGGCAAGAAAAAGGGGAAGTAATCAGAATCAGAGGCACAGGGACCTGCAGAAAGAGCTGTCTAGCAGGTTCTGGGATCTTCACATAACAGGTCACATCCCCCAGTAATCTCTCCCTCACCCCATAAAGTGGGAGCTGGAGAATAAACACTCTGATCTCATTCTCCTTTCACTTTCTGTTTCCATGCTCATACTCCGGTGGGTAGAACCCAGGAATCCAGTGGGCAAGAAGGCCTGTGATGCAAACCATGCAGAGTTGTCTCCAAGGGTATTGAGAAAGTTAGAGAAAGGGGGGAAATGAAGGAGAAAAATACATATATTAATATATACATAATCTCTGTATATGCATACTTAATACATATCAGGCTCAGTCCCACCACTAAAGCATGGTTAAATCTTGCCCTGGTTAACTCTCCTTCTTCTTGTAAAGTTGGAACGTGTGTCCTTGTAACTTTCAAACATTTGTTCAAATTCTGATTCCTAAGCCCCCAGAGTATGATTTGATGTGCTTTAAGTGTTTCACTGCATTTGTCATTTTCCCTCTAATATTTGTCTTTTCTGTAGCTTTAACTCTCCCAGTCTTCTCAAGAATTTCTCATCTAAGATCTTACCCGGTGGTTTAGATTCTAGAGTTAGCAAGAAGGTATAAGTGAGCATAGTTAAGATAAAATTGCACTTGAAAATTCCTCAAATTATTCATATAGCATGTACACATGGTTTAGTGCATGCAATATTGAATTGGAGACCCATGACAAAATAACAAAAGATCCTATGCAGATATCTGGGCATCCAAGCCATTTGTCTTATATATGACTAACAAATATGTAGAGGTGATTGGGAGAAATGAGTGCAAAATTCTAAAGTGTTCCTTACTGCTTGTAGGGTTTACACCTGTTTGTTTTAATACCAAACTTTTATAAGCTTCAATATCTATGTTTGTTTCTTCTTATAAGGACTAAATGAGTATCTGAAGTCATGTCTTTGGGGATGATTAATTATTAATAATACATAAGTCAAATGTGCATATGTTATATTTCTATAATGCATAGTATTTACTGTCCTTCCAATTCTAATAACCCTCTTCTTGGAACTCTTCTTTATCAGTATTTCTTTTATTACAAGATATTTTAGATTGGACATGATATCCCAGTTTTGAATTCCCTACATAAAGTACAGTGAGGGGTGATATTTCAACCTCCTGAAATCAATGAAAAGAAATGGGATATATAAGAAAAAGTCTTCAAGCACTGGATGAATGATCATCTCTATGGGAGGTTGTAGAAGGGATTCTTTCATTACACAGATGTTTCAAATTAATGACTACAAAGGTATTTTAATTCAATATAGTCAACAAATATTCACTGAGTATCTGTTATGTGACTGGCACCATAAAATAAAGTCATAATCACTAAGTAATGTGTGGTTGCTAGCCTGAAGGATTGTACAGATTGGATGGACAGCATGTATGCTATATTAGAGGTGGGATTTAAAAATATGAATGGTGGTGCAGAGGAACAGGCATAGTTAATCTTCCCTGGACATGGAAGAAAGGGATATGCATATTAAAAATTGTTCATAGAAGATATAACACTTAAGAATCTTGAAGGAAAGGGGATGAACAAAGGAAACTATAGAGAAAAAGAGTTATCAATATTTTCAAATGTCAAAGGTTGATAAAGTGAGAGGAAGTCATTGAATAACTCATTGAATGCGGTAATTTGGTGTCCTTGGTAAACTTTGCTAGAGAGGTGCAAAAACTGTGGCACAAATTCTACAGTACACTGAAAAGTGATTGTGGGCTGGGAAGAAGAAGAGTAGTCATAAGTGTTGACTACTCTTCCTAGGTGCTTTGCTTTGAACAGAAGAGAGGATCACAGGGCTGAGGAGTCTGTATCGCTGTGCATGGAGAAGAGAACTGATCAAGAGAAGCCAGTAAGAGGAAGAGGTTACAAAAACAATAAAAGTAGCATCAGTTTTGACATGAAAGTGTGAAAAATCAGACAGTGAGCATAGGAGGAGGAATGGAACTCTCATGCTCAACTCTTTTGAGAGTGAGAGAAATAAGGAAAAGTGGATTTAGATTTAGGTAAGTTTGTGTGCATGGATGTTGAGGGAGTTAACTTCTGATAGTCTGGCTGTTCTCTGTTAGTTTTTGGAAATTAAGTATAGTTAGAATTGTTATTATAGGGATAAGCAGTTGACTAATAGAAAAGGTCGCTGGAGGCTTCCGAGGTGTTGTTATGGGCTGAATAGTGTTCCCTAAAAAAATTCATGTTGAAATACTAACCCTCCAGCACCACACAATGTGACTGTATTTGGAGACAGGATATTTACAGGGTGATTAAGTTAAAAAGAAGTCATTAGAGTGGGTTCTAATCCAATATGACTGGTGCTCTTATAAGAAGAAGAAATTTGGACATATGTATCTGTATACATACCTAATAGGGGAAGATGAAGTCAAGGCACAGGGAGAAGATGGCCATCTGCAAGTCAAGGAGGGAAACCTGGAATAAATTTTCCCTGATGGCCTTTAAAAGAAACCTACCCTGGCAACACCTTAATCTTGGACTTCTAGTCTGCAGAACTGTAAAAGAATAAACTTCTATTACTTAAAGTGCCCAATCTGTGGTACATAGTTATGGAAGTCCCTGTGGCCAGGCATTTGTACAATGTAGGAACTGCACAATCTTAGCATGGCAGCCTTGGATAATGTAAATGCCTAGAATAGAGTAGACACACAACACAATGTTAGCAACCGAAATTATTCTGGATTACATTAGACTGTGATTTATTGCTTATTTCTTAAAACAAGAGCTGATATGCTGATTATAAAAGGTTTTCCATTTTTCTTGCAATAGATCGAAATTCAGGTGTGTGTGTGTGTGTGTGTGTTCGTGCATACGTGTTTGTGTACAGATCTGCTTACAAAGTTCATTAGTTGTATTTCTTTGAACTTGCTGATGTCAAATCATGTAGAATAGAAAATTTGGCTCATTTCTACTAATTTCTTCAAATACAAATGCATTCTACACTGGTGGTGGAAGTTTTTTTAATAAATTTCTTTGTTTCAGAGAAGCATTCACAAGGTATTTTAATTTAGTTTTAATTATCACTCCAGGATAGCTTCTCCTCTCTCACTACAATCTCAACTACAAAGACAGCTCAGGCTCCTGGCATTGGGCTGACCTTGAGGGCAGGCTTTGAGCTTTTAATGTTTCATTACAAGCCAGCCTCCTGCAGATCTCTATCCACTGCTCTACTGACTCTAGTGAATGGATCTTCAGATGCACTTTGGACTCCTGTGCCTCTATGACCTTGGGACACACCAGGGTAGGCACAGACATGTAATTTTTTTGTATTGCACCTCTCTACCTCAAATCCATATGTTCTTATTGCTTTACAGTTAACTATCATAGACACAATGTCGCTACATAAATCCTATTAGTGATATTTTAACTGAAATATTACTTGATTTTATACTAACTTTCCAATTCCTTCTTTTAGAACTTATCTCCAATTCTCCTAATTACTTTGTAAACTGGAATTTTTGTGAGTAAAGGATTGAAATGGCTTTCCTGATAGTTTTATAGACTTAATGTTTGTGTCCCCCTAAAATTCACATGTTGAAGCCTGATCTTCATTGTGATGGTATATGGACACGCAGCCTTTGGGAGGTGATTAGGTAATGAGAGTGGAGCCCTCACGAATGGGATTAGAGCTCTTTTAAGAAGACACAGAAGAGAAATGATTTTTCTCTTAGCTATGTGAGGATACATTAGAAAGGATACTATCTACATGTCAGGACCCTCCCCATACATGGAATTTTCTGGAGCCTTGATCTAGGACTTCCCAGCTTCCAGAGCTATGAGGAAAAAAAGAAATCTCCAGCAGAGGTGGGGAACCTGCAGGCTCAGGGCCACATGTAGCCCTCTAGATCCCCAAGTGCGGCCCCTCGACCAAATCCAAACTGCAAGAACAAATCCTTTTAGTAAATCCTTATTTATTTATTTATCTTTAATGGACCCTATAATTTTATTATTAAAAGGATCTGTTCTATAAAATTTGGATTCAGTCAAAAGGCTGCACTCAAGGATCCAGAATGCCACATGTGGCCCCAAGACTGAAGGTTCCCCATCCCTCAATGGTATTTTTGTTATGTCAGCCTGAACTGACAAAGATGGCTAATACCAGGCATTATTTATATTCAACCTCCCTGCAAGGGACATAAATTTAGGAAGCCAGTTTTATAGTCACTTTTTGATGAAGAATATGCTTCTGGCTACATATAAAAGTGTATCTAAATGCATCTAAATTCTTATGCTGCAATATAGTAGAAATGACGTTTGTTAGATTAACTTGAATAGTAAATAATGGAATAGTAGCATTTTAAAACATTAAAAACAAAGATGATGACAATATTGCACAGTTCAAAAAAGATAAGCAAGTTCTGTACATAGTAATATGGTGATATTGCAATTGTTCACTTCGCATTGATTTCCTCTTCATTCTTCATAACAGAATGCTAACTTGGTTTACGTATCTATCTCTCTTTCACACAATCTATGCCTCAGAGATATTTGCACACAACCTAAGTCCCAAGGATGGGTCAGATCCTTGGAAACCCCATCTCCCTGGTCAGTGATCAACTCCAGTATAAGCTTGTGATCTAATGCTGTCCAGTGAAGTGTGAGATTAGTTTTGCTGGATACTTCTAGGAATGTTTTGCCCTGGCCTGAAGTCACTGAAAAGCAGCTCTCTCCTTCCTGCTAAATATGAGCAAGGGCATATAAAGTTACTGGCAACCATGGTACAAGAGGATTTACCACTGGATCAAATAACCTTGAAGTCTGACCTATCTCTGGATTTGCTCTCATGTGAGCTAATGTGTTTTTTTACCATTAAGAAAGTCCAGTTCAGAGGGATAAACATTAAAGGAACAGTAGTAAACACATTTTCACACAAATATATACATAATAAAAAACTGATAAACACTATGAAAAACAAAACAAAACTAGCTGTAATGAAGGAATTTAGAATAGGCATCAGAGAAGTCCTCTTTGAAGAAGTCGTGTTTAAGCAGAGATCCAAAGTATAATTTTGCTAGATGAAGTGTTGGGGAAAGAACCTTCCATGAAAAGACCTTGGGGTAGGAAATTTGTTGGCATTTTTGAGGAACATTAGAAAATTATGCCTGCATAGCTCGATCAAGGACAAGGAGCAAGCAGGGACACAGGAATTTGGTATGAAATAAAGCTAGGGATAGAGGCTATGACTGGATACTACAGGATATTTAGAGCATGTAAAGTATTAGAGGAATAATTCATTCAATCTAATACCATAAGATTTTATAAGTTTAATGGCATGTCTCCCTTATTGCCCCTGGATCCATATTAGTAACCATAATAGGTGGAAGGTCTTGGTAGGCACATAAGTGAACAGAGAGGGTGTTATGTCCCATCACTTGGTCCCACCAGCCTTTCTTTTTTCTTTTTTTGCTAGAAACACAATGATTGGGTATTTTTTCTGAACTTTTCTTTCTTTTATGGTCAACTTAATTAGTTCAATTTTTAAGTATGAGAAGAAATTTATACTGCTCAGTTTTTAGTTAATCTGTGGGTTGGTTGGATAAAAATGACAAATATTTACATTCAGTTACAAGCTCAGCTGTACTTTTTTATATCAGCATAGGAAAACATTTAGGTGGTGGCTCACTATATACTATACTATATTATATTATACTATACTAGACTATACTATAGCTTATAACTCTTGAAGTAACTACCAGAAGAACATGTAACTCAGAATTGTGAGCCTGAATGATGGCTCATATTTATCCTATTAATAGTACTCTTGTTAGTCCCATGTTTATCTACTATGGGTTACCAGAATCTCAACAAAACACTAGTGGAAATGCAGAGGGAAGGAGAACTTATTAAGATTGGACCTAAAAATATTTATATAGGTGAATGGCTCTTCCCTGAGTAAGGTGGCTATAAGAGTTTAAATTATAGGATCCATTGAAGACTAGCACCTTGGCCTTCTACATAGCAACTGAAGAGTATAAAGTCTGCATCCGATTGGTGAGATACAGTAGTCAAATTTCTCAGGCAGGCAACACTTAAAATTAAGTAAGCAAGACCTCTACCATTGAGGGAGAACCACTATGGGAACAGAATTTCCCCCCCAAAAAGGTACCATCAAATGCTATAAAGATTGACAAATAAGTTGGGAATCCGCCAAAGATTCAAATCCAGTGGGGGAAATAGAAAGTGAGAAACTGAGGCAGATGGCCCATTAAAAATAGTTAGAACAGGAACTAGTTATAATAATGTACTGCTTTTTTTATTATTTAACAAGTTAAATAAAATACATGTTCAAAAATGTAGCAATAACAACACAACTGATAATAACAAAATCTACGAAAGCTGTTATTTTAATCATTTTTTTATGCTAAGCACATTGCAAGCATTCTCTCTCCCACAATAAAGCAATGTGGTAGGACAATTACCCCTGTCAGGTAGATAAGTGACCAGTTAACTATTATTCACTAGAGGGCAAAAAAGAAATCCAAAGTCAATTCTTCTTTGAGGAATGTCCCTTACTACCTCACTGTTAACAAATTCACTTTGTTATGTTTCTATCTTTTATACTTGTAGGACAAAAAAATAAAAATTAAAATTTTTATAATTTAATTGTATTTCTATATTTCATATGTAATGACTCCTAGAACTTGTCCTACAAACCCCAAACCCTGAATTAACCTAAAGGAAAGGTCACTGCTCTGAACTAGAGGCCCTCTGTCTCTGTGTTGGAGAGATGTCATATATCTTGACAAAATTCATTCATTGCAAACTAACCAAGGGTTACTAGACACAAAGAAATTAAAGGACTTCCTCAATATTATAATTGGAGGATATATATTTATAGAAAAAATAAGAAAAATCAAAACAAGTTTTTAGATAGTGATGAGTATTCAAAGATCTGTTTATTAGTTGTTAAAAAAGGAATTTCCCAAATTTCAAATCCCTCTAATCAATCACTTAGTTTCACAAAAGGTATTCAAAGAAAATGGAATTATTCATGAAAATCAGTAGTGGCAACCTGAATCCAATAAGCCGAATAAATTGCTGGCGCCTGAATCCATGACCAAGCTGTCTCTCATTTATGGTTTCTATTTTCCTTGGCCTCTCTTCCTATTCTGGCAAAGTGTGGCTTTGAAATTATAATTGCAGATGAAACTAATAATAACATGTTTTGCTGAAGCTGTTTCTAGCAAGGTGTAAAATCCCACATTGATCTACCCTGGTAGAGTCAGTGAAAGCCAAATATAATCAATATGACATGAAAGATAAGTACATTTCTCTTTTGAACTTGCATATTGCTGGGGGAAGAGAGTTAAAGTAATTTTCACATATTTTCTGGTTGGGCAAATATATTTTAAGACTTTTTGATTGAATTATATACCAATAGTTCATAATTATGTTTTGAATAGAAGACTTAGTGCCCTTTTGGGGGTTCCATAGAATGCTGTAGTCGGCTATTATAGATTTTGGAAGTAAATTTGGTAACTGACTTGTGGACAGTTGTGAATAATTCATTACAAGCCATCCAGATGTTTTCTAAATTATCAGAGCATCCTAAACATGGATGGGTGAACATAGGGGAGGTATTGAAGAGTAAGTACTTGTGGAAAGAATTTATAAAACTGTGCATAAAATTGGAATTCTTTATTTACATTTATTCATTTGTTTATTTAGTGATGCTGAAAGGCTAAAAAGCCACCAGTAAGTTCACAAAGATTCTAGTGAATTTCATAACATAAAATAGAACCCTGTTTTGTTAATTTACCTCTGTTCATGAAAATTATGTAGTTTAACAATGAAAGATGATTTATTTTCAGCCAAAAGTAGGTTGAATTTAATAATTTAACAAGGTGAAGACACTATGGAAGCTTCTGAAGGAAATCAAAATATCTTACCCCAAAATATATTTCTTTGATGTATGTTGAGATGGCTATCAGAGGGCTAACCAATAGTAGTGGTGCTGCAAAACTGTCTTTTGTGGGGCAAGTTTGCATCTATAGAGAATCTGTATTAGGGCAACCAGGATCTTTCTCAGTTTTAGGAGATATTAACTAAGTTCAACACCTTAAAGATCTGAAAGAAATATGTACCATCTATTCTCTCTGATGGATGCTACCTGTGAGGTTTCATCTATATAACAAGATCACCTTAACTAGCCAAGCCTTTTCCTTTCTCCTTCCTATAGCCTGTCTTGCCACTAAAAGCTGATCTACCACCGTAACCTGTTTTTGGCCGTGCTCTGGGCCTGCATCCTTTCTGTAACCTCAAGATGGTATATTAGCGTCTGTACTTCATTGGGAAGTTGTGTGATATTTGACTGGAAAAAGTAGGAGAAAATGCTACAGTCAAGATCAAACATACAAGTTGAGATTCTGCTACGCTCAGAAGCTATATACGTTCTCCCAGTGAGCAAGGCATGCAGTGAAGGGAGAGGTTGGCATCTGCCAACTTCCTTGAAAGGTCCCATGTAGAGAGAGCATGTTATTTGCTATCTTAGCCCTGCCTATGTTTAAAGCCAAATATGCCTTTCCTGTGATTATTTAAAGGACTTGAATCACTGGATGCTTCTCTGCATGGTAAGGATTAATTTAGAAAGCTGATAAACATCACCTATAAAGCATATTTATTTTGAAGCAAAACAAAAGTTTTTTTTGCAGTGAACTGATTGCAAATGTACTAATTTGAATTAGTGTTTGCTTCACTTAAACTCTGTTGTACTTTCTGAGATCATTAAATGTGAATAAAGACTTGATCTTAATTCTCATATTTGGAAGAAAAAGGACAGATCAATTCAGATTTGTACTGTCTTTACATTTTTGCGGTTTTTCCTTGGAAATTGAATTTGTTGTAAATATAAATAATAAACAAAATCTAAAAGTCAATATGAATGAGCTAACAGATGACTCTCTTACTGATCAAAGGCTAAAGCCCAACTTAATGTAGAAATGAAATAAAATATCATTTATTTTAAAGAAAAAATAAGTTATATAGCACTAAAGGGTAAATTTCTAACGTGGCATATAAATTGCTTAAGCTAACGCAATAACCAATGACATTAAATTGAATATCATATGATGTAGTATACTGCCTTATAATAATGTATGTTACTTGAATTTTTCTTCCTTATAACTTCAGTTTAAAATTCATAATTACTTCAACAAATCACAACAGTTACGAAATTCAGCAGAGCTTCTTGGTGACTTTTTACAGGCGCTTTGCTTTTTCCTTTTTACTAGAGTCTTAGTGACATGTTATTATACTTTGAGAAATTTATTTTGGTTCACTGGCTTTCTCTCACTCCATATTTTCCTGAACAATAATAGAATTAAAGATTAAGCCATTTTTCTGCTTTTAAAAAGAATTGTTTTCCTTTTTTAAATTGCCTTCTCATTAATATTAATAAATTTTTTCAACTGAGGTACAGTGCCTACCTGCTTTTAAAATTGTATAAGACAATTATTACTTGCACACGCTATTATTTTCTTGTTACATTTTATTTGAACAGTCAGTGAACTATGAATGGTTTTTACATTCTTAAATGGTTAAAAAAATAAAAAGAATAATACTTCATTATAAGTAAAAATAATACATTTAAGTTTTTGTATCTATAACTAAAATTTTGAATTTAAAAAATTAAATATTTGTGGAAATTTGCTTTCTCTCTTTGTCATGTAAGTTCCCACATAATACCCTCGAATTTATCTCTGGACCAGAAAAGCCTAAATATTTAATGTCTAGTCCTTTACAGAAAAACTTTTGCTGACTCTTGCTTTGGAGAAATAGATTATAAGTTTTATAAAGTGCCACTTTTTAAAGTCAGTTATTTTTACATCACTTAAATGACTGAACAAAATATGCATCCCATAAACAGTAATGAAGTTAATTTTAAAGAAAGTATACTATATAGGACCTTATATATCTATACAAGTATTGTGCTTGGAACTTATAAGGGTGTCTGAGGTGTCTGCTAAGTGAAAAAAAGACTTCAGTGATACTATGAAGAGGCTCCTGAGAAAATTAAAATGGTGTTGAAACAGTCTAAGCTTGTTAGGACCTCAGAAATATTTAACATATAGTCTCTTTCAGAAGGACAGAGCTCTAACCTGGGGGAAAAAAAAACATGCTAGAAAACAAATATAATTGGGCGAAGTGTGAAAACTGAGAGTCTCAGAGATTGAAGCAAAAAGGTTCATATACTGAAGAATATTTTATTGGGAGAAATGCCTCTTTGATAAAAAAAAAAAAAAAAGAGAGAGTTAACAAGTGAAAGCTGGAAGAAATGACCAGGACAGTCCTAAAATTCCTCTAAGCTTCACTAAACTTTGTACAGGTTTTTTTCCTGACTATGGGGTGCTGACCTCCTTTTTCTTAAAAGAATTTACTTTAGAAAATCTGCAATTGTAAATTCTGTTTCTGCCCTTTGGAGATGTAACTCTTCTCCCAGCCTCTTATTAGTTTAAAACCCAGGGATGTCTTTCTCAAGTACTTGAAAGTCTTTCTTTTGAAATGCAATCATCAAGGAAGTTAACACCCCCAGCTCCCAGTCTCCTTGGGCAAGTAGAAGTCTGACTTCAATAAGGGCCAATTAGCAAACACAATGCCTAATCACATTGCCCAGCCTACCCCAATGTCCTCCAGCACTTTTCCACTAGCTCACCCCAGAACTGAATAACTCTCCTCCCTTTGTTTCACAGTTGAATTAAATCTCTCTCTCCTACTGCAATCATCCTTAATAAAGTCTTCTGTGACTGTTTATCTCTGCCTGCTGCAATTTTTCTTTGACAGAAACAACTAGACTCAATAAAAGCTTGACCCTGAGTGCAGAGGGAGGAAATGATGGTGAAAGCCCTCTAAATTGCCATATAGTCAAAAGAAAGTTTGGTAAGTCTATCATGGAGTTCTTAATCCAAAGATGTCCTTCAGAGATGTTTCCTGACTGCCAAGAATGGGTGTTCACTACTTACCGTACTTCTGGGGTTCAATTACTGCTTAGGATCATCCCACAGGAAGCTTGGGCTGTTGCAAATGTAGTCATGGATTGCAGAGCACGCTATCTGGCACCCTTAGTTCATTACACTCCCTGTAGTTGGGGGTCTGTTGCAGGTGTACTCAAGGTAGCTATGGTATCTTACTTTGCTTAAACTTTTTGCTCAGTGTTCATTGAGTTCACTGCTGGCCACCTTTCTAAAGATACATTGTGACTGATTGGACAATGCCTTCAATTCTAGAAAAGTTGTGAGTTTGTGTTTATTCTCTTAAGGAAAAAAAGATCAACATATTTTGCTGTTGAAACCAGATATAATTCACAGGAGTTCGCAAATGTAGCTGAGAAGTGCACGAGGATTACAGTTGATTCTTGAACAACATGACTTTGAACTGGGTCCACTTATTTGTGGATTTTTTTCAATAATTATATTGGAAGATTTTTTGGAGATTTGCAACAATTTGCAAAAACGTGAGTTGAACTCTATGAACGTGAGTTATGAACTCTATAGCCATCAAAAAATTGAGAAAAAATTGGGTATGTCATTAATGCATAAAATATATGTAGATACAAGACTATTTTATAATCTAATACCATTAAATAGACACAAATATTTTATAAAAAGTTAAAATGTATTAAAACTTACCCACACTCACTTATAGACCTTACCTGGTGCCGTTCACAGTCAGGAGAAATGCAAACAAACTTAAAGATGCAATATGGGATCATAATTACATAAAATTAACTGTGTGACAAGGTGGGCAAATTGGCAGAATTCATCTAGAATTGAGGGGAAATGGGGATGGTGAATGGAGCAAAACTGCCTACATTCCACATCTTTATATAGAAATCCCCATCCTAAATGCTTTCACTGTCAATTTTAGAATGTTCAATATTTAATGAATACTCATGTTTACTGTTTCTGCTCTTAAATCTGAGTCTTCCCTGGTTGAACACATGGTACACTGACATGCGTGGGCACACACACACACACACGACGCATGCACACACACATTTTCAACTTTAGTAGAATGCTTTTAGTGTTTGCCTGTTCTCATTCTGTTCTCCACAACATAAAAAGAAATATGTATTAGCCTATGTGGAAGCAAGCTTGTTTTCTAGTAGTCTCAGTCACATCCCACTCATCCAAAGCAGAACAAGCATCAGTTTTATTTGTTAAATGTCTTAATCTCCTGATTAAGTGACTTGTTTATGCTTTTAGCAATAAATTAGCGGTAGAAGAGGGATTAGAACAAGAGCTCCTGAAATGCTGATCTAATCCGCACATCCCGCTTCAGTTGTGGAAACGAAAACAATGAAGATTTTCTGTTGAATGCTTGGTGGCTAATTAGACTTTCTATTATCTGAAGACTAATTGGTTTCTTATCCAATCTATTCACTTAAGGTGAAATACTAATTAAATGTTTTCTCTCCATGATTTTTCTGAAGACTACGAAACAGCTAATTAAAGGAGGTGGGTGGTTTCAGCATTTTCAATGAATGCAAATAAAAATATACAGAGAGTTTATATATTTTATTAGGAATTTTTAAATACAGATGAAGCTTGGTTTGAATATATTTACTGTTATCAAAACATTTATAACAGGCCAAATATGTCATAACAGCAGAAGAGAATTAAACCAGTGCTGTTTTGAGTGAGGCTCCTTCTCCATCTCCCCTGTTTCCTCCATGATGCCTTTCTCTTGCTTCACTACACTACTGTGCTTGAAAACCCAGCAGGCTTAAGTCTATTCCTGCTGTGAGTATGTGTGTGAGTTCAAGTTCCTTTGGGAGGCAAAGTCACACTAATAATAATTTTCTGTTAGTGGCAATTCAGAAAAGCCTTGTGTTACTAAAGACTGCTGCATGACTGCACTAAGCATTATTCATCGAAGTAGGTAGTGTTTAAATATATCTTTGTGAAAGGATGCTCAGGTTTCTTTAAAAGGAAAAATGGTTTTTGGAATACATGGTTAGGTCTTTTTTTTTTTTTTGCATGATGAAACGAATAAACAGAAGAGTACAGAATTTTTGTTTAACTTTTTATATTGAAATAGTTTAAGATGAACAGCAAGTTGCAATAACAGTACAGAGCTGACCCTGGTAACCTCCACTCCACTCTCTCTAATAACAACATAGAGAGAGTTACATAACTGTAGTGCATTATCAAAACCAAAATGCTGACATACATGCAATGCTAGTAACTAAACTACAGACCTTCTTCAGATTTTGCCAGTTTTTACATGCACTTATTTTTTGTTTTGTTTTTGGTGTATAACATGACAAAAATTTTACCATGTGTATAGATCCGCGCAATCACCACCACAATCGGGACACAGAATGATTCTATCAACACAAAGAAAATTCCTAATCCTGGCTCCATCTCTGTAACTCTGTCATTTTGAGAGTGTTATGTAAATGGAATCACACAGTATGTAACTTTTTATGATGGGCTTTTTTCACTCAGCATAATACCCTTGAAATACATCCAAGCAGTTGGATATCACTAGTTCCTTACTTTTACTTACTAACTAGTATTTCATATTATGGATATTTATGAATTTTTTTTTTTTATCCATTCACCCATTGAAAGATATTAGGGTTGTACTCCACTTTTGGTTTTTACAAATAAAATGACTATGAAATGACTATGAATACTCATGTACAGGTTTTGTGTGGACATAAATTTTCATTTTTCTGTAATAAATGTTCAGGTATACAAATGCTGGGTTGTTATATAGTATTAAAATGCATGCATGCAAAAATATAAAGGGACATAGCAAGGAAACTTTTGGAGGAAATGGATATGCTTATTACCTTGATTGTAATGATGGTAACATGAGTGTATACATATGTCCAAACTCATCAATTGTATCTATTGATTATATGCAGTTTTTGAATACTAATTGCACCTCAATAAAGCTGGGGGGAAAACCACATGCACACTCACACATAATCTCATGCAGATTCTTCTCTGAAGTTTGTAAAGATATACGAAAAGGAATGGCCATGAAACCATCCACCTTGCAAATGAATGCATTTAAGTTTTAGTTTGCACTCTAAAAGTTATTTTGAAAAGATAGCTCCAGGTAGACTTAATAAAAACTCTCTATCCTATTAATAATCTCCCACGTGGCATCATAACCTGATCACTCTTTTGGATGTATACAGGACAAGAGGTCTTGTATGCTGCCAACAAGTTGCTCTTTGTCATTTCTCTGATTCTCCTCTGTCAATGTATAGAAATAGTTCGTTCCATTCTGCTGGCATTTAATCCAACAATGATATCCCATCAACACATACACAGTGTTAATCTGACTTCTGCCTTGTGTCCCTTGTTTCTGCTATCTGAATCACCACCCTGGTGACATATCTATTAATAGTATCCCAGATTTTCTCAAATGCAGTCTCATCTTTCAGGTTTATTTATCAATTACCTTTTTTTTTGGTTGTTGTTCCAGGCACTATCCAGGATGCTTTATACAATATTTATCCTGCCAGTATTTTTCCAGTTTTTTGTTTGAATTTTACTTTTGTCTACGATGATTTTTACTACAAATTGTATTTTTTCGTCTAAATTAAAATCTCTTCTAAAATTTACTAAAAGATACTTAATATATTCAAAGGTATGAAAAATAGTAAACATTCTCTGTACCCATCCTAAGCAAAAAATCTAAAGCATTTCCAATAGAATTGCAGTGTCTAGTGTATTTCCCCCCAATTGCAAAAGTAACAACTCTGAATTGTTTCTTCTTATTCCCACACTTTTCTTATATCTGTTACACAGATGACATTGTAATTTACGGATGTGTTTATTTTGCAATTTGCTGTTTTAAAAATTCAAATTTCCATTCGTGATATCTATATATATTGACAAATGTAGCTTTAGTTCATTTCCTGTCTCTGATATATAGAATTCCTTTGCATGAATATATAATAGTACAATCTTTTTTTGTGTTAATGAATATTTAGGTTACTTCCATTTTTGTTTTTACAACCGTAACTTCTAAGAACACTCTTATGTATGTCTCCTTGTGTATGCATGCAAGAATTTCTCTAGAGTTTATACCCAAGAATAAAATTAATGAGTCTTAGAGTAAATGTGCATTATCCATACAATAGGGCCATATTATTCTCCAGTTTGAGATTTTGTACCTCTTGATCATCACCTCCCCATTTCACCCTCCCCTTAGCCTCAGAAGCCACCATTCTACCCTCTGCTTCTATGACTTCAGTTGGTTTAGATTCCATATAAATTAGAACATGCAGAATCTGTCTTTCTGTGCCTGGCTTATTTCATTTAGCATACTGTTCTCCAATTCCAACCATGTTGTCACAAATGACGGAATTTCCTTCTTTGTTAAGGGTGAAATGTATTCCATTGTGTTTATATATCACGTTTTCTTTAGATCTTTGAGTTCTAATCTGTATCTACATATATTCCCCAAGAAAACTCACTGAGTTTCACTGCATTGAGCACATAAGAACACTGATGATTCTCAAGTTTATGCAGCTAAGTTAGCACAATTTCTTGAACTTGAGACTTGCATGTACCAGTATTTATTTAATGTCTCCACCTTACGTGTATATTAAAGATCCATTTACCAGGTTTAACACAATGTCCAAAGACTTGAGAGCTGGAGCATGGGCAGGTTGAAATATGAGAGCAAATAAGAGCCATTCTGTGAATTTCATTACAGACATTAAGACTTTTTGTTTTTGTTCTAAAAACAATGAAAAGTTACTGATGTGCTTTAAGAAAGGAAAAAGTTCAGATTTGCAATTTTAGAACTCTAGCCATAGTATGTAGACTAGATTGAGGAGGAGCATGAGCAGGTAAAAAGTACAGCTCAGAGACTTTATCAGGAATCTTGGTGAGAGGTGATATGGTGCCAGAGATCATAGCAGCAGCCTTGGAGATGGAGAGAAAGAAGAAATGTATTTGAGAAATGAGTTTTGTTCACTGACTGTACTGAATGCTTACATGATGTTGGCTCTGTTTCAAATTTGTGTATTCTCATCTGAGATATCATCTTATTCTTACATCAATACCATATTGTTTTAATTATTGCAGTTTAGTATTTTAATATTTGGCAATATATTTACTCAATTTTTATGATTTTTTTTCCTCAAATAAAAAACACTCATTTATTTCCTAGAACAAAGGTTAAAAGCCAAAAATATTTTCCAAGCTAATTTTTAACTAAACCAATATTTTAAAATTAGGATATTTCATATAAAAATTAGATGTTTTTTCCTCTTGAAATATTAGGAAATCCAGTGATACTGAGACTATTTCTTATACAGCAACAATTGGCAGGTAGTGGGAGGCTGCTCTTTTGAGAAAGGGTAATATGTATGTTCTGATTTGCATGGGATAGTCTGAGTTATAACTCTTGCCTAGAAAAATAATTAATGGTGCCCTCTTTTGATCTTAATATTGTTCAAGTTGGGAAAACAAATGATATGTTTACCCTATCTTTGTATATTGTAAATGCCCTTTTGTTTGACTTGACTTTGTTAGTTGGGTTAACTACTTGGAACTTACAAGCATTTGAATATAGAGATATTTTTCTAGATGAACATAAGAATCAATTTGTCAAGTTCTCCCAATTCCACTACATTTTTAAATGGATATCCAATAAACTATTAATATAACTAATTTGTAAAGTATGGAGAACATTTTGTTTCCATTACCAAACATACTTCTATTATTATTATTGGATAATAGCCAAGACATTTGGTTTAGATTCCAAAGATAGTTATTTATTGACTTAAGTTAATCAGCATCTGGCATTTTCTTCACCACAGTAGGTAGTTAAGAATTGAGCTTATAACTTAAGGTTGACCAATTGAAATATATTTCAGAATTTTTGTTTGAAGTTTGTGAGAGAGATACAACTCTCTTCCTCTCTCTCCACTCACCCTTCTCCCCTCAATGTAGACAGGGAATACTACAGCTCAGTGGACTTTTGGCAATTGACTCTCAATAGATTTAGAATAAAGCTAACAACATAGCAGGAAGAACAAAAAGCTGGAAATATAAACAAACTTGGGACATAATTAAATCAATAAATTAAGCTGACCTTGAATTTCACTTTTCTTCCAGACTTTCAGACACTTGAGTCAATGAATAGCCTCATGCATATTTCCAGTTTGACTTGGTTTTATGCTACTTTTCACATAGAGTGTCCCAATTATCAGAGAAAGGCAATGTAACTGTTATATTTCATCTTCCCTGTTAGGAAAGGGATATGGCCTGCGTTTGATTACATTTTCTCTGCATGTCTTGATAAATGTTTGTTTGTTTTCTATACATTTCCTTCCATCTTTACTGTCTTTATCCCCGGGGATTTTCCTAGGAAAGCCTATACTATGTTAACTACATTTACAGCATGATTTGTATCTCAAATTTTATATATAATAGCCATATATGCAAAATGATGAAGGAAGGCATTGTTTAGAAATTCTTAAAGAATTCAAAATATAGGCAATATATAAGAAGTAAACTAAGTGCAGTATATTTTTTACTTCTGAGTGCTATACCTAAAAAACTAAGATTAATTTTTTATTTGAAAAATTGGGGAAGGCATCCTGGTAATGGTACATGGTTCACAAAATAGAAAATCTTATTACAAATGATTCAAAATATATTAACACAAATTGTAAACAACAAAGTGATGCTTAAATTTAGCCTACAGGTAAAAACCATATGCTTTTAAAATACCAAATATAAAGGAAATTTAAACTTCCCTATAGTACTTAGCTTTTGACAAATACAGCATTTCTTAAACTGCTACTGTGAAGACAAATTGAAAACTCTGCAGAAACCTTTAAAAGCTATTAAAACAATATGAATTGGTGTGAAATTTATAAATTTTTAAAAGAAACATTGGTCTACTAAATTAAGTGAATACAGTGAACAAATCTTTTGTTGAATCGGTCATTTGTTGAAATGATCATTTGATGAACAGATATTTGGAAAATGTTTCATTTCTGCTGCTAACAACATTCTCTTTGTTCTAAAGCTTACTGTGAAAATTCTTAACTTTTATTCCTTTTACTCTACATTAATATTCAGTAACTCTGTGCTTAATATTTATAAACAAAAGTGTAGTAGAAATAAACTATGCCTTCTTATTGAAATGTCTATTAAGTACCCTATGATTCCTAAACAATATCTAGTTTGTAAAGGAAGTATAGACAATTCTGAAGTTTTTCTGTGGATGTCTAATTTTGGAAGTGTAGCCTTCCTTTCCATGTGTCCTGTGTTTTGCCAAGTCCATGGTAAATAGGAAGATTTAACTTACTTTTAGAGTCGAAGTCCACAAGCTCGAAGCATAATGTTTCACTGTAATTAAAATTGGCTTCTGAATTGTACAAAGCACTAAACTACAATTTGGCCCAATGCTTAGTAGACAGATTAATTATACTTAAGAAACTAATTATTTTTCCCATTTTGATGTTTTCAAATTGTAGTGTGGATTCTGTGCCTTTGGGTAATTAAACAATTGTATATTTTTGACGATTAACCCAAATGACATTATAGGAGTATGTGCTTGGAAAAATTGCTTTAAAGGCAACAATGCTGAGAATGTTAAAATTTTCTTTTCCTTTTATTTTAAGCATGACATTTAATTAACTAAAAAAATTAGAGTCTTAATTATTATGCCCGATTTTTACTTTTAAAGTAAATGTTACAGAAATGTCCAGTTTAAATACTGATGTTAAGTCAATTTTACAATTATATTTCAATTAAAGTCAAATGAGGAATGGCCAAAATACTCTCTCACATAAAGTAGTGGGCAACCAAACTTAAACTATAAACTCATTTATCTAATTATGCATATTTCTGTAACTTATTTCCATGAATAAGGTACATATTGATAAAATACAGTATCTTTTGTTTAATTTAATCTTTTGGATCTTGTTTCCTTTCTTTAAAATTGCACATGTGGATTTCTCACTTTGTACTCTTTGGAAAATCGTATTATCTTGACAAGATGCTAAACCTGTATTTATATTCTAACTATAATAATAATGTAGTGACATTATTCAACAGCTTATCTTCAAAGGGTTCAAAGACTGTAGATAATATGTTATCACACTCATCACAGCCTTCTTGTGAATTCTGATGCTTTCTTTTCTTTTTGTTTGAATTAAATAACTCTAGAATAAGATGTTGAGAATGGAAACACCTCATATTGGAAGCATTATGGAGACTGCAGTTAATTATTTTTTTAAACCCTAAAATAAGAAATTTGAATTTTAAGGTTTTAGCAAAAGTTTCACAGATATTTAATTCAAAAAGATATTTCAATTAATCTAATTCAACCTCTATCAGAAAGCAGGATGACCTTTTCCATTATTTCATACACAGTATCACTCTACGTACTTAAATTCTCCATGTAATCAAACAGTATCTTCTAGTAGGAAATAGTTCTATTTCCTTAAAATTTCTTTTTCGTATTGAGCTTAGATCTGTCTAAATGTACATTTTGCCTTTTGGCTCTCATTCTTCATCATAGAACAATATACAATCTCTAACCATAATCTCAGGTGAATACCTGACAGGACTGAGGCATTTCTGTGAAAAAGCCCAGGCTCAATGGCAGGTATAACCTGTGGAGGGCTTGGATTTACACTCTGAGCTTTTTATAGACTATGGGCAGCC
>CAUYRT010061528.1:0-45471 GCA_963574885.1 Lepilemur ruficaudatus
AAATTTCAACAACTGCATAGTAGAATAGGTAAAAAATGCCTATTGGTAACTTCCAAGAATAAAAAGAAAGAAAGGAAAGAGCAGAAGAAAGAAAGAAAGAAAGAAAGAAAGAAAGAAAGAAAGAAAGAAAGAAAGAAAGAAAGAAAGAAAGAAAGAAAGAAAGAAAGAAAGAAAGAAAGAAAGAAAGAAAGAAAGGAAGAAAGAAAGGGAAAAGAAAAAAATAAATATATTCAACTGTACTGATGAAAAAATTGAATGAAATATTTTGCTCTATTGGATTAATAAAGTTAAGAAGTCCACCTACTGTTGAATATACAGTAATAACTTTTTTAAAGGTCTTTTTGACAATGTGTTTTGGCATTTTTGATGTTCAAATCCTTTGATAAAGCAAATCCATTTCTTGGAATTTAGTGAAAAGAAAGAGGTATATGTTTATTTCACTTATATTAACTAAAAAGTGAAGGCGACTTAAATGACTAACCTAAGGGAATGGTAGAATTAGACATTATATATACACAGGCAAAATATCATGCAACTACTTAAAATGATGATGCCACCTATAGAGGCCACTCAAAGATATCAGGCCCTAATCCCTGAAACCTATAAAAATTACTTTCTAAGGAAAAAGTAGCTTTGCAGGTATTAAATTAAGGATCTTGATGTGGAGAGATTATCCTGGATTATCGAGCTGGGGTGTAAATCCAATCACAGTATCCTTATAAGAGAGGCAGATAGAAGAGAAGGTAAAGTCACCATGTAGGCAGAGATTGGAGTGATGTGGCCACAAGCCAAGAAATGCTGGAAGACACCAGAAACTGGAATAAGTAAGTAATAGGCTCTCCCATAGAACCACTTCAGGTAGCACAGCTCTGCCAACACCTTGATTTCAGTCTAGTGATACTGATTTTGGACATCTGGACTCCAGTACTATAAGAGAACATATTTCTATTGTTATAAGCCACTAAGATTGTGGTACTATGTTACATCAGTCACAAGAAACTAATAAACTGCCTCCACTCATTGACCCAAAAAAGTCTCTGTTATATTGTTAATAAAGAAAGTCAATTTATAAATAATTCATGTCCAAAAGGTACATGAAATAAATATCTGAAAAATATGTTAACAAAGATTATTAATATATATGAATATTAGGATAATGGGTGTTTTGATTTTTTTTTAATTTTAAAATCTTTAACCATGTATTTTTTTCTGATAAAAATAATTCTATTTTCATTTTAAACAAAAATAATGTATGTTTCTCCAGACTGCAAAATATCCTTCTTGCATCTAGGCTAAAGTTGTATAATCTAAGTTTTCTCTACCTGAGTCAAGTGCATTGAGCTCAGTTAAGTGGCATGTATACTTTGGTGTAGTCTTCTTATTTACATAATTAGTAATGCTTTGAGAGTGAATGAATAATCCTTGTGCTTTTTCTGTGTATCAGTTAGGAATTATATTTCCCTGCTAATATGAGACACCCTAGCTCAGTGACTTCTATATGTTACAAGTTAGCTTTCTCTTATGTACAATTAATTTGTAGGTAGGACACTGAGGGCTGTTGGAACCACTCTAGAAATCACCAGAGACACAGATGTCTTCTTTTTATTCTGTCATTCTTAGCGTATGGCTTCCCCAACAAAGGCATTAGATTATCATAAGGTATCTGCTGGGCCAACATTTTAGGAGAATGGAAAGAGGCAAAGTGGAAGATACTTCCAGCTAAGTTTGTGCTCTTTTAGGAGCTTACCCACCATTATCCACTTACATCTCACTGGCTGCTACAGTGAGGCAGAAAATGTAGTCTTATAAGTGGGAACAGTGTTAGTAAGACAGAAAAGAGAGAGATGATATTCAGTTGACAAACGGCAGTGTCTTCCATACCCGTGAAACTAACAACTAAAGATGGCTCTGAGAAGCCCTCAAATCAAGATCCAAGAGGAGTCACTGTCATGTTATTTGTTGCCAATCTTATCCCTCTAGGAATAATAACGACATGGTAAGATTTCTCTGCCTCGAGACTAAAACAGACTATGTATGTTTCTCTTCTTTGCCCATTACTATACACAATAAATACACTAATTCCCCATTTTAAATGCTTGGTTTGAAAATATACAATTTGTTTGACTTACTTATATACATTGAGGAGAATTGTATCTAATTTTATTTATTTCTAAGTTTCTTGACTCAAAATTCATCTTGACTTTGTGATAAAGGGTATTCTACCTGCCAAGAATCTATATAGGATCTATATAGGACACTTCTTTTTTTTTTGGTATCACCTGGCTGAGCAGTTCTCCCCTAACATAACACTTGATAGAATATACATTTGTTAAGTGAATAAATTTGCTTGATGAAGCACCTGCCTACCTGAAATACTCCTAATCAGGATATGAATTAAAAACATAGTTTCTAAATAGGTGACCACACATTGAAGAAGTATAACAAAGCAAGAATAAACTGTGTCATTGAACACTACTAAATTGCAAGTTTTCAATTTGTAAATTGTATTAATTGATTATTAATATTTAATGGCCTCAATTCTAATGAAAAACAAAATAAAGTGCAAATAAATATAAAACAAGGAAAGAGAAACATTTTTGATCTAAATTTAATTGATACATTTTAAATTAAAGAATTACTAAACAGATGAATATAAACATAAAATAAATGAAAATCTCAATATAATTCAGTATCCAAAAAATCTTTAAGGTTCCATTTTATATATATATAACCTATGCCTGTCTGACATTTATTCTACTGCATCTCAGCCACTTTCAATATGTTCCTAGAGTTAAATCCAATTGTGAATGCCATTTAAATTGACTTACAGCACAAAATATGAAATCTTAACTAAGTAATGATTAACTCAATACACAAATCCATTAGGTTGTCCCAAGAACAATGAACCTCTTCAAAGATTTATGCCATCGAAATTCTTTTGCTTGTATTTCCTACACATCCAAATTAGATAAATATTTATCAATACATGAAGCTAAGAGATAGCTCTCAGCTCTGCTTTGAGTACTCACAAATTGTTTCCTCTGTATTTTTAAGTTGTCAAGTTTTCCATCTGTTGCCATATTAATGAATATCTGCTGGATACTAATACTAGTTATATGCCCCTTGCCACTTCCTGCCCAGGAGCTCCAAGAAATAAGAAAATTTGATTTATTTCAGACATAACTGCTGTGCCTAGAAAAATTCCTGGCACATTGTGTGTGCTCAAATAAGAATCATGGAGTTTAGCTGTTGAACTACATTGCAAAACCAGAAGTCGAACATAGACACATCAGCACAGCACGAAAGACTTTGATGGTGGAGTAGGTATCCACAGATTTTTGTAACAACCCATGGTTATGAGAATTTAGAAGTCTCTGATATAAATATGAGATAAGTAATAATGATGCAAATGATTCAGATCTAAATATACTCCAGTCACTTTGAAGTACCTTATACTCATTACTTCATGTAATCTAAATGATAATATTATTATAATCTATCATTTGCAAATAATTAAACTGAGGCTTAGAGAGCATAAATTCTTTTTGTCCCAAATAGTTTTCCAGTTAATGACAATCTTACTTCATAACAGAAAGCTTTAGCCACAGTAATAACCTGTCCTTGTTAACATGAAACACCTCAGCAAGCAGAGACACCTGTGGGGCTTTCTTCCAGATCAGAGCCATTGGGGTTACCTTTTTCTCTAGAGTCACTGTTGTACCTAAACCTAGTTATATGTAGGAAATTAAATACCAGGTTTATTTGATATGCTTATTTAAGAAACTAAAATTAGTTTCATGATGCTCCCCATTTTTCCTGTTGCTAAGAAACTCACACGTCAGAATTGTGCAAAGTGCCCTAGATTCAAGTGGAGAACAAAAACAATTTTCTGAAATACAGTAAAAATCTATCAAAATGAAATCATATTAAAGTAAATAGAAGTCATTTAAGAGGTAATTTTTGAACAATAATTTAAATATAACCTATTTATTGGCTTTTAAGAGAAGACATTTTGCCATAAAAGGAAGCAGTAAAACAAAATTACATCATTGGATTTCATTCTCCTTGAAAAAACTCAAATGCAGAAATACATATTTTGTCCATTTATATTACTCTGAGTGTATATTAAGGGATTTGGCAGGACTCTTATTGTGTTGGTCAACATAATATGTCTGTCACCTATTAACATTTCTTCAACCTTATTCCTGGACACGTAGATATTTAAACATTAAGGCTACAAATTACTGATACAATATTTTTGCTACTATTTTAATACTTCACAGGAAGTATTTGTTTAGAAATTAAATATGTCTTAGTTACACTGACATTTGATATAAACATATTTGGCCCTTCCGTAACATAAGGTGTTGACTTAACGCTAAATAATCGGCCATTCTCTAAAGTTAAAACAGATGAGTTTGAGTAGCAAATAATACAAAAATATAGAATAAAAAAATCTTATTCTAGTTATAAATGCAAAAGTTATTTCAATCTGATATAAAGCACCTTATACTCCTGCACTATAAAAAATGACATATTTAATGATATGAAGACAATGGAGGAGAGATAAAATATTGAGGGTGCATGCCATTTTTATAGAAACTCAAAAAAATAGTTTTCTTCTTTTAGAAGGCAAGATGATAACTGCTATTCAACTTGGTTCTGACCCATGGAAAGACAGTCAGATCCCATAAATGGTATAAAAACAGAGGATGTTTTCTCCATGAGTTTAGAGAATAAATTATTAAGTGCAGTAGATTTGGAACAAAACAGAATTACAATAACTCTGTTTAGCATCTAGTTTCAAAGTTTAATATACCTAATTCCTAAGTTTTCAGCTGCAATAGTTCTTGCCATTCTTGACCTCCCAATGCATTTGTACCCTATCTAAAAGTCTCAGGGCTACAGTTTTTCCCTCTTTTCCAATGGAAAATTTGTTATTCTACATCCTGTTATCTCCAATACAAAAACCCTAAAACATACTCTTATCATCTTATGCTTGGGCGATGAATCTCTCTCTTTCTAAGATATTAATATTACTATTCAGTGCCTCCTTGATTTTTAATGTTCCATATATGTTTCATAATACTACAACATCACATTAGCTATATCACACTTTTCAAAATTTTCAAACGTCACTCACACAAACTCATTGTTTATGGACTATATGTGTGTGCTAGTGTATTCTTAATTAGATTGCAATTTCTTGAAGCAAAGTTTGAATAAGAACTATGATAAACAACTCTTGTCAATAATGAAATTATAAAATTTAAATTACCCATCTTTAAATATAATAGATAGTTATCAAAAAATCTCTACATAAAACTGGATGATGGGACAAAGTAGAAATAAGTTACAAAAATTTTTATGCTCTTATTCACAATTGTTTCCTCATTCTTTTATAAATTAAAATATTAACCAATGTCATATTACTTTTTTATGTCAGCATATTATGGGGGTACAAATGTTTAGTTTACATATATTGCAAACGCAATATATGTAGAGTCAGAGCTTCAGGCATGTTCATGCCCCAGATGGTGTGCACTGTACCCATTAGGTGTGAATATACCCATCCTGCTCCCACCTGAAACTTCTACAGTTTCTACTCTATAATTAAAAGCTCTCCTTCTGTAGCTTACATTTTCACAATTTCCTCTTCTTTCCTAGTAAATTTTTATTTTTATTTTGATTGCATATACACATTATTCTCATCAGCTCATGGAACATTCTCCAATATTGATATCTTAGGCCACAAAACATAACACAACAAATTCAAAAAAGCAGAAATCATACCATGTATCTTCTCAGGCCACAGTGGAATAAAACTAGAAATCAACTCCAAGAGAAACAATCAATTCTGCACAAAGTGATGGAAATTAAACAACATTCTTCTGAACAATTACTGGGTCAATAATGAAATTAAGATGAAAATCAAAACACTGAAGACAACCGAGACACAAGCTACCAAAGTCTATAGGATCCAGCAAAACAGTCTGAAGGGGAAAATTCAGAGCCTTAAATACATCAAAGAGACAGAAGTATCACAAATTAACAATCTAATGACATGTCTCAAGGAAAGAGAAAAGAAAGAGAAAACTAAACCCAAAACCAGCAGAAGAAAAAAAAAATAACTAAAGTCAGAGCAGAAATAAATGAAATGGGAACAAACAAAAACACAATACAAAGGATCAATGAAAGAAAAAGTTGGTTCTGTGAAAAAATAAAATTGATAGACCTCTTGCTAGATTAACCAGGAATAGAAGAGAAAAGACTCAAATAAGTTCAATCAGAAATGAAAAAGGAGATATTACAACTAATACCACAGAAATACAAAATATCATACATGAAAACTGAAAATTTCTACACACGAACTAGACAACATTGAGGAAAAGGACAAATTCCTGGAACACACAACTTCCCAAGACTCAATCTGGAAGAAATAGAACTCCTGAACAGACCAATAATGAACAACAAGATTGAAACAGTCAAAAAAAAATCTTCCAACAACAACAAAAAAATCCCCAGACCAGATGAATTCACAGCTGAATTTTACCAGATCTACAAAGAAGAGCTGGTACCCATACTACAGAAATTATTCCATAACATAGAAAAAGAGGGAATCCTCCCCAACTCATTCTATGAAGCCAGTTAGTATCACCTTGATACCAAAGCCAGGAAAGGACACAGCAAAAAAGGAAACTACAGATTAATATCCCTTATGGATATAGATTTAAAAATCCTCAAAAATACTAACAAACTGAATTCAAAAGCACATCCAAAAAATTATTCACCATGACCAACTAGGCTTTATCCCAGAGATGCAAAGATGGTTCAAAATATGTTAATCAATAAATGTGATTCACCACATAAACAAAAGCAAAAACAAAGACAATATCATCGTCTCCATAGATGTAGAAAAAGCATTCAACAAAATTTGGTGCCCTTTTATGATAAAAACCCTCAACAAACTAGGTATAGAAAGAATAGACCTCAAGATTATAAAAGGCATATATGACAAATCCACAACCAACATCATACTGAATGGGGAAAAGTTGAAAGCATTGCCACTAAGAACTGGAACAAGAATGCCCACTGTCACCACTTCTATTAAACATAGTGCTGGAAGCCCTAGCCAGAGCAATCAGGCAAGGGAAAAAAATACAGCATGTCAAAATCAGGAAAGAGGAAGTTGAACAATTCCTTTTTGTTGACAATAGGATCTTATATCTAGAAAATCCCAAAGACTCCAACAAGAGACTCCTGGAATTGATAAATAAATTTGGCATAGTCCCAGGTTACAAAATCAATGTACACAAATTAGTAGCATATCTAGATACCATTGAGAGTCAAGTTGAGAGTCAAATCAAAGACTCAATATTATTCACAATAGCTACAAACAAAATAAAATACCGAGGAATATACTTTCACCAAGAAGTTGAAAGATCTCTACAAAGAGAACTATGAAACACTGAGGAAAGAAATCACAGATGACACAAACGAATGGAAAAACATATTATACTCATGGATTAGTAGAATCAATATTATTAAAATGTTCATACTACCCAAAGTGATTTACAGAGTCAATGCAATCCCCATAAAAATACCAATGTCATATTTCACAGATCTAGAATAAATTCTACACTTCTTTTGGAACCAGAAAAGAGCCTGAATAGCCAAAGCACTCTTAAACAAAAGGACTAATCTGGAGACATCACATCACCAGACTTCAAACTATACTACAAGGCTATAGTAACTAAAGCAGCATAGTATAGAATATGTCTTAAATATTCTATTCTGATCTTCATAATAAAACTCATGCAGAAATGAATAAAAGTAGCCAATTGAAAAATGTTGAAAAATAAATCCTTCTAGCTATAATTTCATGCTAAAATTAAATGTATTTCTTTTCTTTTTTTTTTTCAAAAATCCACAAAAGATGAAAACATAACAAAATAGCTTGAGTTTTGGTTGCACAATTCTATGTACATCTTTGTCAGGAATCAGTTTGAGAGGGATTGTAGAAGGTGTTGATAGAATACTGTGATCCTCCTTATCCTGTAGCTTCACAACCTAGCTATGATAAAATAAAAATAGTCCTCTTGACATTCTTATTATATTGTTCTTAGGCCCAAAGCAAAACATGATGATGGAGGATCCTTCATGATATCATTCTTCTGAGAGTTTTCATTTTCTAATGAAATTAAATCATTAAATCATGCAGATAATTCTAAGTTGTCATGTCCCCATGATGTTAAAGAATTCTGAGGGAAAATTAGAATTGCCCTATATTTTCCATGTAAGTACCCATTTATTACCCAGAGATCATTTTGCTAATTTAAGAGAAAAAGTGGGAGTGGAGGGGAAGATGGCAGACTGGAAAGCAGCTTATACTCACAGCTCTTAAGGAGAGGATCAAAGGTTGTAGGAAGAGGTTCACTTGAGGATGGACTACCTTGTAGATGGCATTATGACACATCTAGAGTCTCCGGAAGTGACTAGAGACACCCAAAGTAGGAAAGAGAGAGGTGGGGTGATTCAGTGACAAGACTGGAAAGTACCTGGGGGAAGTCTCTACACATGGGGAAGGGTTCAGGGAAGTGCTCCTCTGGCTTCGCACTCCCCCAGTGGACACTACAATGGAGCAGCTAGGGGGCTCCACCACCACAGCAGGTCTCTGAACTGATCAGGTTGCTGCTTGTAGACTGTGCTGTAGCATTACAACAGAGAAAAACACAATTGGGAACCATAAGCTTCTCTGGTTCCAGGCCACCACAACAGATGCCATTCTGCACTCTCAGCCCCCGAGACCCCACTGTGCAGAAGGGTCAGCTCCCCTTTAGCTGCATTCCCACTACTATACCTGCCGGGCCAAGGAAGGAATGGGTAGAGTGGTGCTCTCATGTGTACTGAGACTGGGTGCTGTGCACCTCCCCAATCTCCCTCCACCAGCCACCTCCCAGGTATCCAAGCAGAGAAGATGCCCACTAGCCCCTCAGCCTCTGCTACTTCCATCTCACCATCTTGATGGCACCACAGCAGCAGCCACAGTCAGACCTAAACAGAGGGAGATCCTTAGCCACCACAATGCCCTGGTGGGGCTTGGTGCCCCTCGTCAGCCCCTCCAGCCATGAATGGCCTGCTTCTGTGGTTTGACAAGCCATCCTGCTGCCAGAAGTAGTCTTGTGATCCACCTAGGTGCCAGCCAAGGCTCCCCAGACTTGTCCAGGTAATCACAAAGTTCCTGTAACCTGCCCTGTCACTCTCTGAGGTCCCGCAATGCACCCAGGTACCCACCAAGGTCCCATGACCAATGCAAGCACTGCCCTTCTGCTGGTTGCAGTCCCATGATGCATCCATGTCCCAGCCAGGGTCCCATGACTTGTCTAGGTAGTAGCCAAGTTCACACCACCAACCTCCATGGAGAGGGATTCACTGAGTGAATCCCAAACCCAGCTTCCAACAGCAGCCTGCAGACCAACTTATGAGCACACCAAAAGATTACCCCCCCAGCAACAGCTTAGACTGTGAAAACCACAGGATAATGAAACTACACAAGAGAACAGTTGTGTTACAGGCTCTCAGTGTATCCGTCCCTCTCCCACTGGGTCAATCCTCTGAAGTAGGACACAAAGGCACTATCTAGAGACTTTTCCTCCTTTTCTCCTTAACATTAAGCAGGAGAGTTCAAAGCAAAGAACAGGTGCACCACAAACCTATCAGCCCTGAGATGAAAGAAGCGTTTCAGATTAGAAGGAACCAGCAAAAAAATCTGCCAAAATGAAAAAAAAAAAAAAGCTAGTTTGACACCCACAGAGGATCAGAATAGATCCACAGCAATGAACCCCAATGATAAGGAAATTGTCAAAATATCCAAATGAAATTCAGAATATGGATGGCAAATAAGATGAATGGGATTGAAGAGAAAGTTGAAAACCAACACAAAAAAGCCAAAAAAATATTTCAAGACATGACTGAAAAATATGAAAACCTGCTAAAGATATAGGCAATATAAAAAAGTATGTAACAGAACATAAAGAAATGAAACAGTCATTTAGAGAATTAAAAAATGTAGCAAAAAGCTTCAACAAGAGGTTAGACAAAACAAAAGAAAGAATTTAAACTCAGAACTTAAACGCAAAGCCTTTGAGCTAACTCAGATGGTAAGAAATACAGAAAAAGAATAAAGAAGAATGCACAATCACTCAGAGAAATATAGGACTATGTAAAACGAAACCAATATATGAATTATAGGTGTCCGGAAGGGAGAAGAAAAAAGCAACAAGCATGGAAATGCTATTCTCAGGAATTATTGAGGAGAACTTTTATGCTATTGCCAGAGATTCAGATATCTAGATAGGAGATGGTCTTGAATACCAGGAAAATTCATAGCAAATCAAACATTTCCAGGACAAACAGTCATCAACCTGGCCAAAGTCAAAATGAAGAGAAAATTCTGCAAGCTGCAAGACAAAAGCAACAACGTACTTACAAAGCAAAATATCATCAGGCTAACAGCAGACTTCTCAGTGGAGATCTTACAAGCCAGAAGGGATTGGGGCTCCAATTTTAGTCTTCTTAAACAGGACAACTGCTAGCCAAGAATTCTACATCCTGCAAAACTAATTTTCATAAAAGATGGAGAAATACAGACTTTTCCAGAGATGGAAACACTAAAGGATTTTGTCACTACTAGTCCTGCCCTACAGGAAATACTCAAAAGTGCAATAAACACAAAACAGCACAATAGATAACCACCAGTATAAAAATACTCAAAAGATAAAGCTCACAGTACATACGAAATAAGAACACAAGAGGAAAAACAAAATAGTAAGGTATCATCCAATATGAGCAACAGAACAGCATTCCACATATCAATACTAACACTCAACATGAGTGGTCTGAATGCCACAGCTAAAAGACAGAGACTGCCTGAAAGGATGAAAAAACACAATCCAAATATTTGCTGTCTGCAAGAAACATATCTACACCATAAGAGCACACACAGGCTCAGGTAAAGGTATGGAAAAAAGTATTCCATGCAAATGAAAAACCAAAAGTGAGCAGGTGTAGCCACTCTCATATCAGATAAAATAGACTTTAAATCAATAACGGTAAAAAAAAAAAAAGACAAACATGGTTATTATATAAGAGTAAACAGAGAAATTCAGCAAGAAGACATAACAATTCTAAATGTATGTGCACCTAATACATGAGCTTCGAGATTCATAAAGCAAATTGTACCATATCTAAGCAAAGAAATAAACAGTAACATTTTAATTGCCAGGGACTTCAACACCCCATTAACAGAACTGGACAGATCATTGAAGGAGAAAATGAATAAAGACACACTGGACTGACTGGTACACATGGACACCAAGAGATATAAAGGACATTGGAAATTAAGAAAGCGGGGAGAGGAGTGGGGAGGGATACAAACGTAGCTATTGGGTGCAATGAACCTCATTCTTGTGCCAGGCACATCAAAAGCCCTGACTTAACATTATACAAGGTATCTATGTAACACAAACATTTGTACTCTTTTAATATTTTGAAATTTTAAAAAAGAAAAAAAAATCTTAAAATAAATATTCATTCTTTAGTTAAACTTCAAATATTAGAAAACTCTAATTACATGCAATCATTTAATGTCAGTAGGGAAAAAGGTAAAAATGAATGCTTTAACAGCATTATATTTAGAAAAGTTAAAATTGATCTGATAACTCTAAAGCTACTTTTCAAAAAAAAGCAATCATTGCATGATCACTGATTTATGATTGAATCAATACAGTTAAAATCAGTAAATCCAGTATATCTCTTTCAATTATTTAGTTCCATGGGTACAAAATATAAAATTTATATAAATTTTAGGTTTAATTGGTCATGTTTACAACATAAAAATCCGTTTAATAGCATTTACAACTGGGTTTGAAGCTGAGTAATAAATACCTAGTTCACCTAAATTTGGTTCTAAAAATATTTCTTCTAATAAATGAATATTTAAAATAAAACTAACCTGCATAAGTAGCTTACCAACTTATGATAGCTAAGACTAATTGAATAAAAACGGAAAGCCTTACCTTCCGTACTTAGTTTTTCATGTATTTTCTCTATGTGGTTTCCAGTGTTAATGGTTACATTCATACATATATATATATATATATATTCACCTATAAAGACACGCACACATGCACACACATACAATAGGTTCCTAAGGAACTATTATTAGTAAGAGAACTATGGTCACCAAAAAAATAAATAAATAAATAACCAGAAATTTAATGAAAAATATTCATATATGAACCAAAGCTAACTAGTAGAAAAAAATATTTCCTGATTAGGAAAAATTAACTCGGGTCAATGATGCCAACATCATTGAGAAATCAGACTGGTTTCAAATGACATTGGCATTTGTTTCTCTTGAGAGGTTACACAAATATCAGCTGTGTTTGTATAATATGTTTGCAAGCAAACCAAATTTGGGGGCCAAAGTATATTCAATTTTGTAACAAATCTGTATATGAATCTTAAATAAGATTCAGTAAGCAAACAGATGGTTTTGCAGGTGGTCATGTCTGAACAACTAAAGCTCTTCAAGAAGGAGCATGTGTTAGTGTCTTAAAGCAATGATGAATACACATAACTGCTCTAAGAATTCTCCAGTCCATGGAGCTGATATCTTCTGTCAATCATTTGACTGCAATTATGTCCCCAGTTGTCCTAATATGTCACACTCACTGAGCAATCTGTGTTACCATCCCTGAATATACATCTTTAACAGGAATATCTGATGTGTGTGCAAGGAGTTGGAGATGATCAGAGTTTGAAAAGGTGCAATAACTGACTACTCACAGGGAAAAAGAAAAGATTTGGTTCAGAAAATAAATGCAGTTTGAGCGGACTTTACACCTTCATCATAAGAGTGGCTAAGAACAAAAGTTGAACTATCACTCTGCTTGTAACCCTCAGTTAACCAAATTGATTCATTCTGTCCTTTAAAAAAAATCACAAAAAAGGTCACAGTTTCAGAACTAGATAATTTCTAAGTAGTGTACGAATTGTCCACATGACTTCTGTACAGTACCAGGTTTTGACAAATTTCTCTTTAGAAAAATAACTTTCAGTCTCCAACTGCAGAAAATGTCTTCAAACCATCATCGTCTTTGGCAAAAATGTTATCATTTTTGAAAAGTGAGGCATCACAAATCCTGTCACTTACCCAGGTAACATCGGGTATTTCATTCACAGGAATGGCAAAGACAGGTGAGATTTTACCGATTGCTATGCCTGAATGTGAATGTTAGCAAAACACAGTGTTTCCACTGGGATTTCGGCCTTTCTACTATCTGAAGGTTTCTAGTTCAGTTGCCAGAAAGAGGTCAGAACAAGCTTGTTCAGGAAAAACTCTAGAGTACAGAGGTGTTAGTTTCCTGCCCTTATGACTTTAGCAAATCTAATGGTTGCATGATTCTCACTTAGCATGAAAAGAATGACACAAATACCATGTTGGTACTAACTATTCTACTGACAACTGCACAAACCTTTAACCCAAAACTTATTATAATTAGAAAATTATTCATCTTGTAAAGCAGTAAATTGCTGATCACTAAATGCTTTATACCTATTCCCCAAAATTGTCCCATTTGTCATCACAAAACTCTTATTTTGTGTACTAGCTGCAATTAAAATGTTATAATAATGAATATCTTATTCATAAGAAGTAGTAGAGAGTATTTAAACAAGATTTTTTTTAATTATTACAATTTTAGGTGGAATAAAGGGCAATTAGGCTTTTAGGGAAACCCTGGCATTTTTAGTCCACTCTTGAACTGTTAAGAATGCAATCTTTTTAAAAATGATACTGAAAATGAATCTATACATTATTTTATTTAATCTTATATAAAATTATATCATTATATATGATATGTCAGATTGGAAACGATTCTATGGCCATGTTAATGTGTGGTAATGAAATGTTTTATGAAAAGTAATTGACACCTTATGACATAAATACCATCATGATTTCTTGGAATGAGTCACCTATGTAGAATGTAGACCATATAAATAAATATCATTTTGTTCAGTTTAAATTTCACAGAATATAAAGGGTATATCCTAATTATTGGATTTGAAAAGGCCTGAAATCACTGTGCCCACATTTTGTAATTTTGGTCAAATGTTTTTTATCTTTAAAACTTCTAGTATTCTCAACTGATTCACACAAAAAAGTTTTGACATTCCATTTTTTATTCATAGCCTGCTCTGCAAAATTTGATATTTCCTTATATTATCACAACTACATGCAACATTTTTCTGATTTTTAAATTGTGCTTTGAGTATTTTTTAAATTTATTTCAAAACGCTCATGAGAAATAAAATTTCAATGGTTTTTTATTTTGTTGTTCACAAAAAAAATAGTTGTCCACATGCAAATAATGGGTCACAATCTTAGAAAATAATCTATAATGATGCATTCATGCATGTGGAGAAATTTGTAAGTAGAATCTTGACATTTCGAATGTGCATAAGGCATTTTTGAGAATCAAGTGTGGCTGGACCCAAAGGATGAGCAACGTGAAAAACACTCTGGTAGGTAACATAAAAGGCCATGTCACGTAGACAGTAGACAGTAAGCTGTATTTTTACTGTTAATAGATTGTTATGTGTTGCTGGATTGAAAAAAACTGATTTTAAGGAAATCTATTATGAAGAATTTTCAGGAAACATATTATAAATAATTCTATGAAGAATAAATTACACGCATGATAAAAAAAACTCCTCCAATTTCTGTATAATCTTCCTAATGAGTTATTTTCTAAAAATCTTCTTAAAATTACAAACCTTGTCTCTAACATACAACTACATATACACAGCCTGTCCACCTTTTCTGCTTTTTTTCCCCATAATACTTATCACAATTTAATCATATCTGTGTATACCCTTTAATTCGTTTACTATAGAACTGTGTTTAGAATGTAAATTCCATGAAGGAAGACATTTTAATCTTGGCTTTTTCCCATTATTATAATCCCATAACTAGAATCTCTTCTAGCACATCATAAAACACAGTTAATAGTGGTTGAATAACCATACGTATGAATTAACGATTGATTAAAAATAGAAATGCTCAAATGCTATATTATGAAAGGAATTATAATAATTATGTCCCAAATAAGATCTAAAGAAATTTATAAGGTAATTATATTTAAGAATATCAACATTTATAATCAGGATTTTTTAACCCTTTTAGGGCTGTATGTATATTTATCCAGGACTTGTAAACTGCACAAACATTCTGAATTAAAACTGAATTTTAAAAAGGAAGATATTCAGCTCTAAATAAATGTAAATCATAAAATATATTGTGTTATTTATATTCTATTTTTGTTTCCCATTTTGCATATGAGCAATAATACATGCTAATACATTCAAAAAGTGCAAAAGTATAAAGAACAGAAAAATAATTTCACATTATCACATAGATTAAAATGAGACACTCTTAACATTTTGTTGCATGGATCTATCTACTCAGGCTTTTAAAATAATTTTGAAAATTCAGTTGAAATCCAACCTCATTAACAATGTTATTACACTTATTTTTGCTTAATATTATATCATTAGCATTTCAAAGGTCATTAAAACTCAGCATTTCTATTTAATCATTCTCTTTATATCTTTCAACAAATAGTGGTTTGTTTTTAATGTTGATAACTTTCAAAGTTATCATAGTGTCTTCGAGTTAGTCATTCAATTAATGATTCTGAAAATCTTTTTTGAATTTCTGCAAAGTGTCAGGCACTCTGCTGGGGTTAGAGAACTGAACAAAAGTAGCATGGTTGTTGCATACATGGGCCATGTTTTCTTATGAAAATGAGGCAGATACTAAGCATTAAACAATGAAAAAGTAAATTACAATCATTTCCATAAAAAGCAGATATAGGGCCACAAGATAGTAGCTGAGAAACAATATTTTGTAATTTTATCATTAGAGCAAAGAAAGAAGGTTCCAATATAATAATGCATACATATATCCTTGCTGGAATGACCTATAAATTTCTATCCATTTTATTTTGCTGCTTAGAAATTTAAAGAGAAAATATGGATATGTTGTTTTGTGAAACACTAGCACATTAAGACCATTATATAATATAATATATATTAAAATATTAGTTCTAATAATGTTAGAAATCACAGGAATCCACTGTAAGCATCATGCAAATATTGTTAAAACATGAATATTATAAAAGAGAAATCTGCTTCAACAAACTTAATGCATAATTTGGTTGTTTTCTACACATACCTATTTGATTGTCAAAAGTAACACTTTTTAGAACATTCACCTAAAATACCCAAATAATAATGTGAAGATTCTAAAACTTACGTACACATTTTTTCATGTCTTCAAGTACATCACATCTAAACCAATCTATTTTTCATTTAAATCAGAAAATACAGTATTGTATTTAGGGAAATACATATTGTTTATGACAGCATTTATTATAAAAGTTGTAAGTTTTGCAGACTATAACACATGAAAACTTTGAACACAAGCTTTGTGCATGTATATGAATTGGGTAAATGTACATATTATAAATATATGCCTAAGATGTCATCTTGTTCTGATTTTTATGTTCATGATACAGATATTTTAACTTTCATAGTTAAAAAGAGAAACAATATGAATATTTGATTTTTCTCATTTACTTAATTTTATCTTGATTTTCAAGTTCATTCCATGAAAAGCATAGAAAAAAGGTTAATAGCTAATATGCTTATCTCTTTTTCAGTAATGTCTGCTTTGGCATATTATATGCTGATAATTTACTTATAGAAATAGATGAACTTCAGTTTGCCAATAATCAAAATAAGAAAACAATATTATCATATAATAGATGTGTTTAATTTGCCTAAATGTAATATTAATAAAATTTAGAATTGCATTACAATGCAAATGTCTGAGTCATTTGGGGTGCAAAATGGTTCTATCAAGGACAGATTTAATAATTTTTGAAAGTTGTTTTTAAAACTTTAGCAAACATCGGGTGTTATTTATGTGCATAAAGTCCCAGATTAACACAGAATTCAATACAATTGTAATTAAATTGAATCTTTAACCACATGCAGAATTATTTAAACTAGTTTCAAGAGAAAAACTAGTCAGTTACTCCAATTATAAGCACTAACTTTGTGTCCAAAGTTGTGACATTTTAAAAAGTAAGAGATATTAATTACAAGACATATTACTGAATCTAAGGCTTGGAAACAATTGTACTCTATTTAAAAAAATGTTGCAGTAGTCTGAGAACATTTTCTAGACATACAGTGGCCTCATGGTTGTATGGATTTGATGTTAGGCACCACCACTCACTAGTTCTGTATCCTTGGGCAAATGCTTTAACTTCACTGAGTTCCAATTTCCTTATCTGGAAAATTTACTAGCTACACTTGTTGAAAGAATCAAACTGATCATAATTATGAAATGCTTAGCATAATGTTTAAAATGTCGGATTGCCTGTGGGCCTCTCATAGTGTACCCATGTTAGCTTAAACTGCCGCCTCGCACCACTGCCCAGCCTCCTCAGCTGTGGGGTGTGTGCACTGAAGGGGGTTGCACATTGTAAAAAAAAAAAAAAAAAAAAAAAAATGTTGGATTGCCAGGTACTACTTTTAATTTCATACACATTTCTCTCATGGTTGTCCCTTACATTCTTTTCTTCTTCTGTGCTATTTTTATAACCATTTTACCCTTTTTCTTTTTCTGGCTACTTAGTGAATTGTCCATCTAGCACTCATTTCTAGAAAATGTCCCTTTCCTAGCCATGTTTTCCAAGGTGACCCTGTCATTTTGTCAGATGATTGGATTTATGTCCCAGTTCTGCTACTTAATAGCTGTATGACCTGGAGAAAATTACTTAACTTTTTTATATCTGAGCCTTCTAATCTATGGAGTGGAATGTAGTGGTACTCAACCTAGAGTGTATTTCAACGGTTAAATAAGATCATACATAAAGCATTTAAAACTGTGCCTGCAGTTGCCAGTGTGATATTAATTTATAGGTACTCACTCTCTTCAGAGATTAGTCTTTTTCGGCATTGAGATCATTGACATATTTTGAATATATTAAATAATCTAGAACTGGTAATATTACATTGCTCAGATTTTCTATGATCCTCAGAAAAGACATGAGAAAATTCAATCCCATATTATTAAATTTTTTAAACCTTCAAAAATCATAAAAGCAGCTCTTTATGAAAAATGACACCTGCTCTAGGAGAACACAGCATGAGAAATGACACATTTAGGACATATGCTGCGAATTTGCCAAAATGTTCTCTGATGTGATAGATAACTAGAAACATACTGATAATCAGAGCAGCTACAACATTTCTAGAATTCATAAGTGATTTTCCCCCATAATTAGCACACACTGGTTTATAACTAAGTCTAGTTTCCAGAAATAAGCACTGAAGTTGTTTTTGAAGAGTAAGTTGGAGGAAGGAGTGAATGTAAAGTCCTTAACCTCATTCAAAACCTAAAAAGGATGTTGAATATTTTTAGTTTTAATCATTTATTTTATGTTTGTAATTTTGGGCTGAATTAAAATAGGTTTTTCATATTATAACCTTTGCTTGACATATCATATCACTTACAAAACTTGTACCTTTTACAGAAGAACTTAAAATGCTAAATATTATTACTATTCAAATTATTATTCTGTGTATTAAAATATATCTTTGAAAAAGTAGAGTTTTTAATCTGATTTTTGAAGAGTGACAAATGTCCCTTTGGGCCTAGAAAGGCAGCAAGCTCATATTGATCTTTCTTAGTACAAAAGAAGTGGGCAGCAAGCTCATATTGATTTTTCTTAGTACAAAAGAAGTGGGTGATTTTTCTAGATCCCTGACCCCTTATACTGCTTTTTTAGGTGAGCAGTTTTTTATGTTTAGGTATATTCCAGTTCCTTTTAGGGAGGTGTCTGAGCATGTATTTTTCTCCCTGGGAAATTATTAGAAATGCATCCCCAACCCCCAAGGTGCAAGGACCTGTACCATCTGTGGCCTGTTAGGGACAGGGCCGCACATCAGGAGGTGAGCCACCAACCGGTGAGCAGCCAAGAAGCTCCATTTGTATTTATAGCTGCTTCCCATCACTTGTATCACTGCCTGAGCTCCGCCTCCTGTAAGATCAGCAGCGGCACGAGATTCTCACAGCAGCGTGAACCCTACTGTAAACTGCACATGCCAGGGATCTAGGTTGCATGTTCCTTTTGAGAATCTAATGCCTGACGATCTGAGGTGGAGCTGAGGCGGTGACATTAGCGCTGGGGAGTGGCTGCCAATACAGATAATCATTAGCAGAGAGGTTTCACTGCACAATAAATGTAATGCGCTTCAATCATCCCAAAACTATTCCCCGCCATCCACTGGTCCGTGGAAAACTTGTCTTCCATGAAACCAGTCCCTGATGCTAAAAAGGTGGGGGATCATTGCATTAGAGCACCAAACCTAGTTATAAAGGGCTAAATGAGCCCTATACTTTGTATGAGAGTTTACCTCTTCATTTCTGGAAGCTGAACATTTCATATTCACTGCTATATGTTTTAATTTATCAAAAACAACAAAATATTCACCACACATTTAGATACTTTAGGAGTGAATCAGTCTTTCTGAGATAGCCCAGTCCACTATTTTGACTTGAATTTTCTATGTTCATTTACTTAACATGAGAGAAAGATAATTGAGCATTTAATAAAGAATAATGAATAAACATTATAAATATTTAAATAATCATATAATAGTGTAAAATATTTCCTCCATAAATAACATGGCACTAGCAGCAGACTGATCAATTACTCCTACCATGTCAAAAATTATAGTATCTTTACATATTTAGCAATTTGACAAGTAAAATATTGTGTATCTTTTAGATTTGACTTATATTTTATATTTATACATTCAATATAGCATAATCAAAATTTTTTTAAAGATTAAATGACTATAAACCGATGAAATATTGTCTTGATATTTTTCTATTCACAAGTGAATTTGTCAAACTTTGACTTCACACATGCCTCCTAACTTCTCTACCCCCTAAAGATTCATACACACACACCCCTCATGGCACTGGTGTTAGACACAGGATTTTTATTTTTGATTATCATCATTTTATTTTACATCATATATTTATCTCAATGGGATTTTATAACTTTGTATCACTATAATCCAATTTTGAACAATGTAAAGTAGCTTTATGCTAATCTACTTTCAGTGTAGCTCACAACTTGTTCTTTTATTGACTATTGACTTCCCATTTCTGATTATGTTATTACATTTCATTTCTTTGTTGGTAGGAGTTCCACACACCAGATTTCTCTGTTTCTCTCTCTCTCTCTCTCTCTGTTGTTTGGAGACAAGGTTACCCAGACTGCAATACAGTGTCATGATCATAGCTCACTGCAGCCTCAAATTCCTGGGCTCAAGCAATCCTCTTGCCTCAGCCTCCCAAAGTAGCTAAGAATACAAGTACGTGACACCATGCCTGGCTAATTATTTTTATTTTTTGTAGAGATGGTGTCCTGCTGTGTTGCCTAGGATTGTCTCAAACTGCTGGGCTCAAGAAATCCTCCACTGTGCCATCTCATAGCAAAGATATCTTCTTTTTTTTAGTAGGTATATACGTATTCTACTTTTGGATATAGTCCAACCTATTATAGACTAAGATCCTATTTCTCCTGCCTCTTTCCATGAAAGACAACTTGTCTGTGTTCTGAATTCTAACGTTTATTCTAATTCTACTTGGATAGAATAGATCCAAGTGGATATTACTTTGCTATTTTCTGAAATGTGTTGTTACAAAGTCAAAATGATGACAGCAGCATAAGGATAACTATACAAATAGTTGCTGCTTTCTAGTCATAGTCTTCCCATAATCATAAGCAGTGCCTCTTCACTGCCATTCTATAAGCAACTGGGAACATTTTTAAATGAAAGGTAGAGTCTTTGTATGAAGGGCAATATTCACAAGAAAAGTGGAGGATGGATGTTGTTAGTAATATGTTATTATAAGGACTTTAAAGATTCATGCATTATTTTAATTCAGATTATCAAAAGACTCTGCAATGATTTAGTGTAACATCTTAACTCTGCACCAGTGAGAAATACCTGATAGAAACTTTGTTGTAGGTATTCTTACCAACATACGGAAAAGAAATTGTAAACAGCAAGTCTGTATCTTTTTGTAAGCGCTGAGTCTTTTATAGCTTAAAGATTAGATCACATGAAACAATTACAGAGGGGCTCTAAACAAATCCCACAGATCATGGAAACCTAAATCTAAGTCTCAGGGATATTACCTTCAGACAGCACCTTTAGAAAGTATTTTCCTTTCTAACAGCAGAAGAAAATTTCATTACTGTGTCAATAGTATGCAAAAAAGCATGTAGGATGGCAGGGCCGCTTTGAAACAGCACACGCTGGGAGGTAAGGAGAGGCAGAGAGATAAAACAAGATGTGGTTAAAGGGAAGATGGATAAGAAGAGAGAAAATTTCAAGGGAACAAGAACTGCAATAAAAAAAAAATAAAGATCAGATTGAAGACAAACAGAAACAGAACTGACACTTCAAATAACTTTAGTAAGAAATGGAAGGAAATGTTGAGAAAGATATCTCAGAATACAAAAGACAAATAATGGGAAGCAAAGGCATAGTTTGAAAAACAGCAAAAAATATGAAATCTATGAATTAGTAGTGTCATATAACAATTTACACAGATGGAAACAGCTAAAAAGTTAGATGAAAAAGATGTAGATGAGTTAAAAGGAGATTGAATCATTTGTAGATCAAAATAATTTAACAATATCATGGAAATACCAATGACTTAAAAACTCAATAGACTTATGGTGGCAAAGACATAGATATTGTCTCAAAATAAGCATAGTGTACCTACTAATAATAAATGAACAGCATTTTCATATCTTCAATCAGTCTCCAGTGGCCAATTTATTTCAACAATGGAGAAAGCTCGCAGTGTGCTAGAACTAAGAAAGTGTCAAATTACTTGTTTCAAAGAAGTGTGAATTTTTAATTTTCAAGGAATGACAATTCCTTCTACTACGAGTCACTATCAACATATTTAACAATGCAATAGTGTGTATTATGAAAAAGGCTTCCATTTCACCCCTTACTGAAAACATGAACTGTAAGCCAAATAAAGTAAAATGGATCCTATGAAAAGAGGCTTAGGCAACACACAATGCTGTACAACAGCTAAGTTGGCAAAACCTTTGCTTGACCTTAACTATACTTGTTAGAATTATTTCCAAATCAATAACCATTAGATGCAAACAATGTTGATTTGTGCCTCTCTGAAAGGTAAATGGCTCACACAAAATCATTGCAATAAAATCTTCCTCTCTAACAGTATTCATTTCAACAGGAAGCCAATAAATCTGACCCTCATGAAAAGCTAATAAATAATGAAAAGCCCAGAATTTTATTTTTAATCAGCAAAAATTTAAATGCATTGGCATATATAACGTCAGTGTTGCAAGAAAGTTCTGCAATTTTATATTGATATTTATAATTTGCTCTTGAAAAATGAAGAAGCACACATATCTTCAATATTGCAATGCAATCAGAGGATTGTAAAAGTTTATATGTATCCTTTAGCTTGGAAATACGCAATGGAAATAGATATCTAAAGTCACAGAGTAATTTTTAGAATCATTTCTGAGGCAAGAAGTGAAATATTCCCAGTCTCAACTTTTTAACCCCCCATTCCTACTCACAAAATTAAAAAATATACATATTAGAAGTGTTTCTATGGAAGCATTAAATGTATAATATAATTTATGTGTGATTTTATTTCATATAGTATAGCGTTTCTGTCATCCTACTTTCTCATGCCTTCTGAGAGACTGTGGGACTTAATTAAATTAGTATAATTATTAAATATAGTTAGACTTGAGCAAGGAACATTTCCTTTAATCTTTATGTTGGTGCTCAAAAATGTCAGATTTTGAAGCTGTGTGGATTTCAGATTTTTAGATTAGAGATGCTCAAGCTGTGAGAGGAAATACACCAAAAATTAAATTTGGTTGTCTTTGGTGGTAGGCTTATAAAATTATTATGATTTGAATATTACACCAAGACAATTAAATCATTTTGTTTTCTTCATAGTTTTCATTAGTTGACAATTATGCCTATAAATACCAATTAATTGATCAATTGAAAAGTAGAGAATAGTGTTATGTGAAATATAATTTTGAGTTCTGGATTAACACTTAGAAACTTATTTTGTAAGTAAGAGATTAACTTTCTTTGATATATTTTGGGAATGTTTAAGTAATAGTCATGGCAGTGACTAGTTTGAGAATAAAAAAAGACAATGTATATAAAATAGCCAATTATGTGCGGAACATAAAAGGCTACTCCATAAATTTTTAATTTTCTACCATTACATATCTTATCTTTATATTTGAGCTACTTATTTGTTTATTCTTTTTCTCTAGCTCTAAAATGTTAGACCCTTGAAGTCAAAAGATTTTTGTCCATTATATAAAATAAAATTCTCAGATGAGTTTTGAAAACACATCTATACTTCTAAGTTTCATGGGAGTACAAAAGTAGATATACTCCTATTAATAAATAGTTTATATAAATTTATGTTCTCTATTGCTTGGACACGATGCTTTTTTGTCTTTTGACTTTAGATAGAATAAAAAAGACAAGTAACTGTACCTTCATATGTGTGTGTATATATGCATATATAATTCTAAATGTCAAGCTATTTTATTATAAAGTACTTTCTGTGTTTGTGTCCACCCACTTAGTATTAAATAGAGTACTAAAAATAAGCCTTATTGAAGGATTACATGTAGAAGTGAAAAAATAAATTGTACAGGCAAAATTAATTTTGAAGCCCCCTTTCAACAACAGCTATTCCCTATAATCTTTATAAAGTAGTTGATTTTAAATCATATTTCTACAATAATTTTATTTGAAATGCACAGAGAAGTTTGCTTGTTAAAAGATGTACCTGTGACTCATTACTAAAACTAATAATCATTCATGAACTAATGAGTAAGCAAAGTATTTGCTTACACATTTTTAAAAAAGGAGGTAGAGGGCAAGGAAACATTATCTCTTGGAGCTTTGAGAAGAAAAGCAGCCTTTGGAGCTATGTTACATATCTGGAATACAGAACTGTAAAATAATAAATTGTGTTGTTTCAAGCCACTAAGTTTGTGATCATTTGTTACAGTGACAATAGAACACTCATTTGCCTATTGATACTAAAATATCAGTGAATGAGAATTCGTGTAGTTTTTATTCAGAGAAAGGATGTCTTCTAGTTCTATCTCTTAATCTTCATTGTTAATATTTCACAACTAAAAATATATTCACGTTTTTTTCCTACTAAAAAATATTAATCAAAGTCTTTCCCTTTTCTTACTCTCTTTTCTTCTTGACACTGCAGAGCTTCTTGTAAAGGTTGTCTGAAATTCCTGCCTTCTTTCTATTCATTTTTGAACATCATACAATTAGTATTTCATTCTTAACACTCATCAAAAACTGCTCTTTCAAAGATAATCAATGTTCTCTTTATTACTTCTATAGACTATTTCTCAATTATTCACTCTTCCGTTATTTAATAAAATGCATGTTATTTTGAATGTTCCCAATACAAAGAAATAATAAACATGGAGGTGATGGATAGGCTACTTACTCTGATTTGATCATTATACACTGCACACATTTTTTAACATATCACACTGTACCATATAAATATGTACAATCATTATGTGTCAATTAAAAATAATAATAAAGGGAAACAAAATACATACTAAACTTATTGCAGAAATACTTTCCAAGAGAACTTTTTGAAGCACAGCTTAAAGCATTTCATTAGATCCTTCAATTTGTTAAAATCAAAGCTCATAGAACACAGATTCAAGATCACAACAATCTGTTCAAAATAACCTTTTTAAACTCATGCTAAAAATAATGAAGAAAAATGTTTCATATGGCGATAAATTAGATACTGCTTTAGCTACTTTACATATATTCATTCAATCAACATGTATTAAGAAGAAAATATAAGTTTTATAAACTCACTCATAATAAAGACATATATATTTAAAAACAAACTATCATGTTAGCCTTATAAGGTCATTGGAAGTAATATCGAAATTTTAAAGGCAAATAGCTTTTGATCTAACAGGGCCACTTTTAAGAACTTACTCTACAGATATCAGTGAATGTGGACAAAGACGTATATGCGAAGATACTCATTTCAATTTAGACTACAAAGAATTTAAATGCACAGCCCTAGAAAAATGTTTTAATAAATGGTAGTTTTTACATACAGTGGGAACTATGCAACCATTACACAAATATGGTAGGTTTATGTTTTTCCCTGAAACCAGTGAGTTGAGGTTCAACAAAGGATGCAATCTTACTTTTCAATAAATATCCTTTTGCACTGTTTGAATTTTTAGTACACATATTCATAACTTGTTATAAATATTATTTTAATTGTATCAGTCTAGCTAAACATTTTATAATTAATTTTAACCATGTCTACTTGGTTTTTAAAGGGCTATGATACCAGTGTATATTAAAATCTTAAAGGTATACTTAAGGAACATAACAATTAAAACATAACCTTTGTTACATGTGATTCTAGAAATATTTTATATCTATAGGTACTTTCTTATTTGGAATGTTAAGAAATTTCTAATAAAACCTGACTTTAACCTGATCTCATCTGTTTTTCCTTATAAAGATGTCATCATTAATCATCAAATAGAGATGTTTACTTGAAATTTGACTTTTATCAGAGGTTAGGTGAATCACAGAGGGGAAAGGTTTTCAAACATTTCAAGTCAGTTTAACTCTTCATTAGCTTCTTTGACAGCAGTTCGATTTAAGAGAAAGAAAGAGAGGAGGGGGCGTGAGAGAGTGAGAGAGAGAGAGAGGGAGAGAGAGAGTCATCGTGACTAAAGCAGAAAGCCATGGCAGGCAGCTAGTTGTTAGTGCTGCTGCTATCCAAGTTATTACTTATTTGTAGAAACAAGATAGAATCTCAGTTACTGGTACTAAGGCATTAGTTTCAAGTTGAACTAGCAAAATATAGCAGGGAAAGGCTCAGTCCTACAATGCTGGGCTCCGCCATCTAAATTTCTGTGGATTGAAATAAGATTTATACAAGGATCAGAGTGTGCATAAGCCATATGGTAAAGTTCAAAGGGCCTGAATTTCGGGGAGAAGAGGAAAGCTGGCACAGGGAATAAGTCAGAACGTCATAGCTAAACTGTATAATCAAAATATATTTTAATGTTGTATGTGAGTTTCTCTTACCTAAATTTTGCAACTTCAATCATTATAAGGGATAATTTCCAATTCTAAATGACATTTAAAGCTCATCAGAGTCAAAAGCCATTATGGAATACCACAATTTCTTCTTAGGGTGGAATGTTGAAAGATTGTCAAAAAGCCATAATTTAGTTTTATCAAATAAGAATTCAATTGCTGTGGTTCTCCCTGTTGGAGTCAATCTATAAAATGAGACAATTCAACTTCAATGTATAATTTATAAGAAATCAAAATAATGGTGTGGTAAACTACTCAAATCTGTTTATCCTATTCAAATGACAATTTTACAGGGTTTTTTCTCAGAAAACTTATTCCTGAGTAATAGTATTTTTCATAGAACTGCAGGACCATATAGTAATTACTAGAAGGTTTCAGAAAATAGGCAATTTATGACATATTATGTATTAATTTTCTAGCTAGAATATTAGTTTTAGAATCATGTATTAAAAAAGTACAGTGCATTCCTAAATTCTCATAACATTTTTTGAGTAAAAATATTTCTGGGAATTTAATGAAAATTTTGTCTAATACATTTGGTGTGGCTATTGCTTCATTAACTGATTTTAAATACATTTGATTTTCTATATATGTAGATTGCCCTCAAATATTTGTATGCAAATTTAAAAGGTAATATTTTATTCATGAATTTTATTTTGTAAATGTTATTGCTTCTTATTTAAAGAGAATTATTTTAATAAATTACTGAACTGAAAAAATATAGAGATTTCATTTTCTTTTTTTTTTGCTTCTTTATGTGTTTATTTTTTTGTTAAAAAAATCACAAGAAAAAATGAATGCATCCATGCTCATAAGCTCTACAAATAAACCACAGCTTTTTAAAAGAATTTTCTACTGCATAACTGTATTTTTTTCTGTCAGATAATGCAAATTAAATGAATATTAATCTGCAATGTTATGTAGTTTCTTCTTAAATGTCATTCAAAAGCTTATCTGCATTACTGAAATAATCGAAAGAAAAAAATAATAATTTGTTTATAAACTTATGACCTCTAATGGGCACTCATTTGCAGGACAAAATAAGAACCAAAAAATGTTATTAAGAAGACTGTACTGAAAGTAACAGATGAACACAGTAACAAGGCATGTACAAATATACAAATAAGTAGGAAAAGTGGTGTATTGGAAATAATCCAAACTGCAAAGCACAAATATGTAAATCCTACATCATTTTTATAAAACATGACCTTTCTATACATACCTTATTACTGCCTTCATTCACATGAGTCAAATTTTGCTTCACTAAAATAGTTTTTCATACTTAATATGCAGAAATCACATGTCTTAAACACAACATTAAAGTCCTGAAATTCTACTGCAATTTAAAATAATGGGATTTCCAGTTGCCATTTAGAGACATATTTCTTCCTTTTCTGAAATAAGATGTGTAATAGTCATAACATGAAGCTGACAAGTTATGGTTCCAAAATTTTCTGCTCACCTCTGAACCATTCAAAATTGATGATATTCAGAATCCATACCATGCACACAAAAAAGTAAAAACCATGATTTTAATTTATTAAGTTTTAACCCACTACCCATCAGAAATTTCCATGTTGCAGGGCTGCATGTGTTTTTTAGGGTCCATAATTTTACAAAGAAGCAGCATGGGTTTTCAGGACTGACATTTTTTGAGCAACATAAGAGCTATGAATTTTTGTTTAAATTTCTACTGCTGGTTGAAAGATATGGGACTGAATTAAAATTTCTTTTTCTAAAGCAGCGGTTCCCAGCCTTTTTGGCACCAGGGACCAGTTTCATGAAAGACAATTTTTGCATGGACGGGCTGTGGGGAGAGGGGCGGTCGGAGTGATGGGGAGCAGCTATAAATACGGATGAAGCTTCGCTCTCACCCACTGCTCAACTCCTGCTGTGCGACCCACTTCCTAACAGACCACGGAAAACAACCAGTTCTTGGACTGGGGTTGGGGATCGCAGGTCTACAAGACTACATAGAATCATGAATCTGTTTTTGTGTTTCTCAGCTGAGGTCTAGTTTACCCCATCTGTGGAAATTCCTGCATTTTCCATGAGAACAAAGGAAAGAGTAGATCTGTCACAGTTTAGCGTTAACTTTCCAGAAGCTGAAACTCACCAGAGTCACAGATAATGGTCACATCTGATATTTGGGACTGTGGCAAAGATGACTTGTTTGTCAATGACTTGTTTAATCAATTATGTTAATCATAAACATAGTTTATAATGTTTGTTTTTAATTTTTATGAAAAATATATACCTTATATGATCTGAATGATTAATAATTAATATAAAATATTGTGTTAAGAAGAGGAAATATAGGCTAACAAACATTTTAGAATATGCTGTTTTGTGAACTGGTGAACTCCTAATAGACTTAGAAATTAGGAATATTGTTCCAAATTAGAACTAAAAAAGATAGAAAAATTAATTTTTATTCTATTACTACCCTTGTCTACATCTTCACCTACTCTCCCTAGACTATGACAAATTTTATAGTTGCTTTCCTTGTTTTAGCTGTTATTTGCTTTCTAATCCATTCTCTTCATACTGCCAAGGAACCTCCTATGAAGTAAATTGGATCAATCCGTTGAACTCTGATTATAAATTTCCAGTGGGCTTTCCTTGTATCCAGAATAATTCCTGAATTTAACTCTGCCATACAAAGGCCTCATGATCTATTAATAGTTTCCGGGTCTCTTCTAACCTCATCCAGCACCATCTTCCTTGTCTTCCTAGGGCTTCCAAGTTCGTTCTTTGAGAGTGATTCAGCAATTTCCTTTGTCTGTAATGTTTTTTTTCCTTCATTGCAGCTTTTATATGGCCCAAGCTCATTTTTCAGGTCTCAGTTCAGTATTACCTTTTCCTAGATATCACCACTTGCTATTATCATTTCTATTCCTATTCCTATTTTTATTACCTCTCTTCCCAGCTTTCCTCTTTCAAGTTTCCTAGTTTATTTCCCTAACAACAATGGTCACAATCTGAAGTTGTTTTTTTACTGTCTACCCCTCTATCTATCTAATCTACCTATCTACCTTATTCAATTGTCTTCTGAACTCCAATTTCCAAATGAATAGCTAAATGTCAATCTAATAATTACTCATTTATATACTTTTACTTTTATTGCTTGTGTACTATATAAAGGCTATAAGTTTTGGTCATGCTAATTAACATGTTAATTTTTGTTACTTTAAAAAGGTGAAAAAGAGATGTGTTCTGTTAGAAGTTGAATTATATGCATTCACAACCATTTCCATTCTGCTAAAATGATCATGAACAACAGAAAGTTTTGAATTATATACATGCTAGTTTTCTGTAAAATAAGTCACTTTATAATTAATATGAGTAGTTTACACTACACTAGGTGAAATAGTGACAGAGAAATACAACTATACTATATATGTGATATTGTTTTTCAAGGAAAAATTAGTTTCACCCAAAGTAATGTTTCTTTAGGTTTTCTTGTTGTTTTTTGAGTTTTTTTGTTGTTTTTAGCATGAGACTCTTTACACTTTGGGGACTTACTGAGAATCCCAAAGAAGTTTTGTCTATTTAGGTCATAATGATAAATAATAACTGTACTAGACATTAAAACTGAGAAAATTTTAAATGCATATTTATAGATTCATTTAAATGCAGAGGAATTCATTTTGTATTAATGTAAATAACATTTTAGTATTATGATGAAATTAACTTTGACCTCCCAGAAACCCTGAGATTTTTCCTAAAGTTCCAGAATATGAATAAGCATAATGAAGATCAAAATTTGGAAAGTGAATTTTATTTGCTTTGGTTTATAATAACCAATCCTGAAAATTTATGAAACATGTTAAATATTTGCCCAGTTTGCTCAACTTAACGCACCTTCGTCCGTTCACTAAATAATGCCTTTGCTGGTAATGTAAAGAATATTCGTACCTTCTAGATAATCTGCCAGATAACAGAGATCCAGAATGTTTTTCTGTGCTTTATGTAGACTTTATTATACTCTTGATTATTTCAGATAAAGAAAATAGCTAAAACAAAGTTTTGTTTGTTTGTTTTGGGAATGGCTCTATTATTTGCATGATGCAAAAATAAATTTGTCAGTGGAATTTTTCTTTTTATGAAACTTCATCAGAACTTTCACATTTGGAAGTTATCAATAATGAATTAACAGCAGCCATTTTAAGTCTCTATCATCTACAAATAGTTTTCATTTATTCTGATGCTTGCCTGAAGAAGGTACAATAAACCACAGGCCAGAACTTGTGTCTTTTTAACAAAAAAGAATAGTCTCAGAGACGCGTGGAATAAGATTGAACTAGATACTTCGAACTTTCAACACTTTAAGAAATACACATTCGGCTAAGGTTTCTGAATAGAAATCACTTATACAACTTTCAGATCGTATCGGTGGACTGTGTCAGGAATTCTAGAACTCTTCTATCTTGAAGCAGATAGCTTCATGAGAATGACAACCGAAGATCCAGCAGACCAATAAATAGGAATAAATGATCAAATGAAGAAAATACTATTATGGTAAATTGCTTACAATTATTCTTGGCTTTGTTTTAATGTTTAATCTTCTGGATAAGCCATCCAGCCCACAACAATATCATAATCTATATTTTTGTCAACTAAAGTGAAACATTTTCAAATGACATGTGATTCTCACTGACCTCCCCCAATTCAGAATTTGTTATGTCTCCTTGCTTTTTAGTGCAATATAACTATTTGTAGAGGTCAGCATAAACCTGTAGTTCCTCTAATTAGGATTTAGTCCAAAAAATCAATTGTACAACCCAAACCTGACCTGCAGTGTCATATTCATAACATGACAAAGTTTCTTGTTTAAGAAACAAGGGGCAGCTATATTTATGGAACTAATTTCCACAAAACCCTCCCAGAAAACTGACCTAGCGCTTGGCTTCCAAAGTCCCAGCCTTATAGCTGGTAAGAAAAGCCTCTTGTTGGCAGGCTGAGAGCTGCAGGTGAAATCTGGTAGTAAGAGTTTCTTGGACTTGGTGTCCTAGTTTGGGGATAGTAAATAACAGAAACTTTAAAACGTCCAATTCAAGATTTTTTATAAAAACTTCTAAATAGAAATTAAAAACTTTTTCTTAGAAAAACTTTTAGACAGAAATTAAATTTGCTTAAATACTGCTTAACTCTAGATTTGCAAAGCTAATTTAAGAAAGTACATTTGAAAAATTAACATCGTTGAGGTACCTATGTAAATGATGAGGTCAAACCTAACAGTGCCAGCTTTCCTTAGAGTCAAGTATCTCTCATTGAGATTTTTTGTGGTTACAAAATGGAAGAAGAGACAGTGTAGAAATAAATTGCAAATAACCTTGAAATAAAAGTATGCAATGGAAAACATGGCATTGTCCAAGCATACCTTCCGTAGTTACTTTAATCTATGGGACTGCCCTTCCCATAGCCTTTGAGCTTCTCACAACTGTGTTAATATTAGACAACTGCTAACAATGCAAATTTTTTATGTCAATAACAAAATAGATTTTGTAAGGTAGAAAGACAATTAACTTTCCTTCCTGCCATGGAATAAACTAGTTATGCATCTATTTGTAAATTTATTTCAGTATTCCTGATTGAATTCTCCTTTGAACCAATTATAATTACTTACTGGCTCCATATTAACAAGTTAAATAAATTTTTGTTCACGTTTATTTTATATTTCCAGGAAAGTTATGATTACACCCTCTTTTTAAAATTGTCTTTTAACACATGTATGGATTTGAGAAAATCATTTTCTCTTAGATATATGGGAATTAAAATATCATTAAATTAGAAGAAGGTAATTTTTTTTTGTTCTGGTTAGATTTTAGGTGGATTGGCCAAAGTTCAAGGAGTGAAGGATTAGTGTAATTGCACCATTTCATAGTTAGTCAATTCCAGAACTACGGATCCTAAAATGTATGTGATCAACAATCTTTCCTAGAAGGCCAACAATCCTGTGGTCTTCTTAGGAAAAAGTTGCCAATACCTTATGTGATAAACTTGCTCAAACTAAATTATAAGATCCAAACATAGAGCAAAAAGGAGATCTAAATGTGCATCTCTTGCCACCTTTTCCCCCCATTTTTTATTTGTATATATTCATGGGGTACCAGTGCAATTTTGCTACAGTGATATATTGATGTGATGTCATATATCACTGAAGCAACATACATCGTACCCACCAAACAACCTCCCATCATCCAATGTCTTTGGATTACAAATGACAAATACATGGGACATATAACAGTACATAATGGTCCATTTTAAAAATGATCGTACATACAATTTTCTGTTCCTAAATAAACTTATCTGAATCATTCATCCCATACAATATAGCAAATGATTAAATGTAGAAAGTATGTTTGGTTGAAAAGCCTATCAAGCAACTAGAATCATGAAACTCAGTTGGCTTAATTAGCCGTGGCTGAAAACAAGCAGATGAGCTGCTCTGAACTACAGATACTCAGTGCCATCTCATAGAAGCTTTTATTGTATTATTATTGTGTTGATTGAGCATGTTATGCACAAGACTTTGTGCTACGTCCCGGAACTATGATAATAAATACTATATTTACTCTTAGGAGTATATTTACTATAGTCTTGAGTAATACTGTCAGATAATTAAGCAATTACAATATAAGTTATAGAAGCATGAAAGTAAACCTTCACCTATGTTAGCATTGCTCAAAACATTCTGTATAATCAGTACTGTTTAAAGTAGCTTCTTTTTTATGGTGGTTTTAATACTACCACAGTTTTATTAAAAAGTTTAGGTGACCTCAATGGGTTTCTTTAGCAGAAAGCCAAGAAGGCACATCATATGTGAAAATACCTGCATTCTAGTCGTGTTGTCTACCATGTACATACAAGACCTTGGACAATTTATTTAACCTTTCTGGACTTTCTTTCATCTCCAATGAAACCACAGAGTTGTGAGACCTGAACCATCTCCATGCACATAGCTTAGTATCTACATTAACATACTCATCAACATAACTTTACTATTCAAGAAATTTTTGCTCAGGAAGGTAAGTTTCAAAAAACTTTATTCTTTATTTGAAAAGCTCTCTGATAGATGTATAGACTCTTCAATAGAAAGCATCGCGTTCAAATCACAGTTTATTTCCAGTACTCTTCGAATCCCTGGAATCCAAATCCTTTCTTTGCTATTTCCAATAATGCTAAACTATCATATTCAGGATTGTTGTTAAATACTAATTAAGTCTCACACTGCCCACATTCACAGATCTACCTTTAAAAAAATTGTAAAATCTCAATTAATGCTTCAATATTCCCTTCTCCTCTCTGAAACACTACTAATTCTCTGTTACAGTGATGCACTTACGTACAGTTGTAAGAATAAAATCAGCTTTGTCTTATCAACAGATTGCCTTGGTAATATTTGGGGAACTCAGCAATTCATTATTTGTTTAAACAATTTTTATGCTTATCTTTGAAAATGTTTAATGATTTCTTGGTATACAATTTAACTATTTAAAAATACAAATAAATGCAATTGACTCATTTATTTTTATGTTAATAGACTTGTAGATTATAAAATGAATATTTCAAAAAATAATGCTCCACTGGATTTTGTTACAAAATTTTCCTTTTAAGTTATATATAATAGTAGAATTACAGAAGTAATTCTAAAATATCAATGAGTTATATTCATTTAAAGGTGACTTTGCAAAATTATAACCTTCACTCCTCAAGATTTCATAGTAAAATCAAAACTGTAAAGTGAAAAGATTCTAAATTAATAATCCTCCCATTCCAAAAGTTATTGTAGAATCACTGTTTGATCAATGTAGAATATTAAACATAAACTTTGCATGTTAGGACAAAAATCATATAAATAACTAAAATATCACATTTTTATTATCAAACAATATAGAAGAGAATCTGAAATATAATTTTTAGGCTTATATTCATTTACTTAGACATAAGATGACCTTATAATATTAACAGTCTTTCTCTCTCTCTCTCTCCAGATCCTTTTCTCTTGTCTCTCTCTCTCTCTCATCACCTCTCTCTCAATATGTAAACTATGCTAATATAAAGACCATACAAGTGTTTATTTCTGTATCGACAATATTTTCAGAACTTCCTGACTTTGGGGAAACTTACATTTTAGCAATGGAAATCCATTGTTAAGTTAAGCTTCTAGCCTGTTTCATATAAAATCTGTAAGTACCTTCATATTTAAAGCTATTGGATGATTTCCCATTTAGGGAATGCTGATATACACTAAATCCAATTTCATAAATGGTCTGTGAACAGCAAGTTAGTCTGAGATATGTCCTGCATCAGGCAAAAATGCAAAGATAAATAGTTACCCCTGACAATGAAAAACAGGGCACTAACCAAAGAAGAATAAATGTTTTCTCTCAAAAAACCATAGCAGTGATATACTCCCAGCTATCAATGTACATTAAGAGACAGAAAGAGTAAAGGACAGGTTAACGTCACCCCTACTGTGGGAGTTACTTGTTCTCCTTCACAGGATCCAATTTCAGATTCCAGAGAGAAATTCCACTGGTATTTTCAACTTTCCTTATATTCATTTTTTCCCTGGTTGCCTGTGACAGAGTAGAAATTGAACAGGTCCTTTCTGATTTGAGTTTACTCCTGCTGTCTACTCTATTTAATGTCGTCATTTTCAGAGCTGCATGTATATGTGGGAGACGACCCAAAAGGAGAATGGGGAGAAGGCCAGTATGTTTCTTCCCTTTTGACTCTGAAACCGGGCAGGCAAACAGGCATAAAGGCAGAAGTAATTTATTCTACACGCATATCTTCCTCTCTTTCTAGGAGACAAAAAGTGTTGCTCAAGGAGGCATAATGCTCACACGAGTAGTATAATAAAGGGAAACTGAAGAATATTCCAACTGAAGTCAGGTATATTAATATAAAGTGTTTCCTATATAACTTCAGTACCCTAATTTGCTTTGAATCTCTAGTTTTAATTTATTTTGAAGTTCAAACACAAAAGCATGGCCAAAGAACCTTTTATATTTAACCTAATAAGACATGTGTTAAAAAAATAAAAATGATAATAGTTTACTCCAAGGCAGGAGATATTCCATTTCATTATTTTTTTATAAGAATATCTGTGAGTGTATGCATTTGTGTGTGCATGTATGTGTGTGTGTGTGTGTGTGTGTGTGTTTTGACTGAGTTAACAGTAGAAAGATGTTGAGCTGTGTCTTGATCTAATTAATAAGTATTAACGAGGCCAGAAGTAGAAGACAGGTAACCTAAAGCTTAAACAGTAAAGCTGAAAGTGTGAACGGTGCCAAGGAAGAAACCGCAGTATGAGCCCGATGCTGGTGGTTAAGATGCCAAAATAGACGTAGAGAATCTGAGTACTTAAGAAATACATTCACTTCCTCTAACATCAACAGTAAATTCTGTTTCCTGTAATAAATAAAGAAAAAACAGAACACTAGATATAAGTTCTTGTGTCATGGGCAAGTTCTTTTATTCTCATTTTGAAATTTTTGGTTTGAATGAAAGGAAGGAATGCTCACCATACCTTAGTTTTTATAGAGCAATACTTTGAATAACTTCTTTAACTTGAAAAATACTACTAACGCAATATACAAGAATCTTACTACACTGCATGTCTCCAGGTAAATATCAAAAATCAAATTTTCAGAAAGCTAATATATAATGTAGAAACATTCACTGAACAGTAACAGTTCAATTACAACAAACAACTATTTGAAATTTTTGTAGAATAAAATTAAATTTATTCACAGGATTTGTAAAACTAATATATATGGCAGCATCAAGAATGGAAATTTCGATCTGATATATTTAATTTTTATTAATGCCTCTTTCATTATTTAAATATTTTTTTCCTTTTAAAAGAAACTAAGCTTTCTTATTTTGACAAAAATTGGTATGAATTTCAGAAATTATCTAGAAAATCTGAGATCTTTATAGTGTGCTAAGTAAAATTCTTCCAATCATATAACTATTGACTTTCACTCAATAAAAACACTTTAAATTACAAAACTATATTCAAAACAATTCAAATATTGCCCCTTAAGACAAAAAAAAAAAAAAAACCCAAACAAACCAAAAACCTGATGTCAGTTCTATGGCCTATTTACAAACTTTTAATTTCTACATTATGAAATAGATTCTGTCAGAAAGATGACCAGCAAAAACTTTGCTTTCATCCCTATAATCCTTGTTTACTAGATGAAAACTCAAAAGCACAGAGAGCTGATATAATTTTGTGATATAATGTATTTTGTGCAAAAAATACATTAGCACAAAGAGTAAATGCAGATACAAACATGAAATCTTAGTTCTATATAGGGCCAACGCATCTTCTTTCTACCCTACTGTCGGTTGGCTTTACCTGTTCATTCTAAATGAGCCGGATTAAGTTAATATAATGCCAAAATAAGTAACTTCACTCTGTAAATTAAGCATCAACTGAAAAAAAGAGATTAAACAACTTCTCGATGGAGTATAAAAATTAAAAGGTCACAGCTTAAATAAAAATTTGTGAAATGCTGATGAGAAAACATTTTTGATGAAAAAATAATTGGAATCTTTTAGAATATAATTTTAAAGTTCAAAATGGAAAAAAAGTATCCTAGATTGTATTTTTAACATTGAAAAAGTTAGAAAAGGAAACCAAAAACAAATACTGAAATTTACTTAATTTCTCCTGAGATGGAATTGCCAGACTAATAGATCAACAAGATCAGTCAGTATTCTGGAAAATATCCGAATATTGCTGAAACATTTAATATGGCCAAAATAACATCCTACTGGAAAAGCTAAAGAAAAACCTGTAAGTTAATACAGATTTACAGTGCTTTATCTGAAGCTCTTGAGGTCAAATGTGTTTGGGAGTTTAGAGTTTTTGACATTTTAGAGGGAAATAAGGTATACATAGTATAAGTTATGTAGTAACTTCAGTGGAGTCTGAGGCAGCAAACTGTAAACAAATACATCAGTATCCTTGCAATATAGTATATGGATATGAGCATTAAGTACAACAATAAATATTACAAATAATCTCACATATGTCCCGTTTGGGGCAGGTTTCAAAGCCAAATGTATTAAGAGCAAACGATTTATTTTCAAAGCTTTGGGGTTTTGCAATTTCTTATAAAAGGTTTTGAACCTGTCTAATCATTGGAGGGTTTCTCATGATATAATTGAGGGATATATTTTTACTGTTATTTGCTAAAATTTTTATCAGTGATGCAAATGAATATATAGGAGACATTCTTTTCAAATGTGCAGATTTGAAATAAACCAATATGTTGGATTATAATATTAAAGAAAAGAAAATCCTTGACAGATCTGTCAAATGGGCCAAATACGTTTTCGTATTACTTTAAATAAGACAAGGTCACTTGCAATGCTCTCGGCAACAGGGAAATCAAACTGTGCATGAAAGAGCATGCAATAGAACAAAAATATCATTCAATAAAAGAGAAGATTAATGTGAAGCCTGAGTGCTATCCGTTGATTAAACAGTGAAAAGGTAGAATTGGGAGAGTGCTTAGTAGATACAAACTCACAGATAAGGCTCTTGACAAGGAAGACATTCCTCACAGTCATCTGCATTCATATGTGCATTCAGTTATCTTGAGATGTGAGTTCCCAGTCATTTGAAACGTTTAAACATTGGCTAGATGATCACTTGACAGTAATATTATAAATGGGAATTAGATAGCATGAGTTAAACATCATTAGTTTGAGTAGATGAATTTTAACGTCATTTTCAATCCTTAAAATCTTTGATTTTCCTTAAAAAAAAAACCTTCACTCCTAAAAAGATCATTTCAAAGAAAGTTATTATCCATATTTAATAATTAACATGAGTATTATGAGTGTTAAATTTAGTGTTGTATTTTAAAAATTTACTTTTCATGTAATGGTTAAGTTTTGAAAGCTTACACTTTGTGAAAGAGTACTTTATAAATTTTAATGGGGCGTGTTTATTTAAATCTAATTTTCTATTCGTTTGGGGAAAACAGTTGTGTGTGTCTTTAAGATAAGACAGTCAGCACACAAGGCCACAGCAAAACAGAGACTTGACTAATTTTTTTAAAGGTTTTGCTAATTTCAGGCTGACAAGAAAGGTAGTTTAATTAGTTAGCTCCTAATATCTATTTAAGAGAGCAGCCACGGAAAATGCCTGCTACAAGAAGGATATTCAAAGGCAAGCCCATTCTCTTTGCCTCTTTTCAACTGTTTCAAAAATGAAAAGGATCAGTAGTTTGCACAGACGGGGAAAAGAAAGGGAAATTAAAAAGTGGGTGCTGGCCAGGTGCGGTGGCTCACGCCTGTAATCCTAGCACTCCGGGAGGCCGAGGCTGGTGGATCACTCAAGGTCAGGAGTTCGAGACCAGCCTGAGCAAGAGCGAGACCCCCATCTCTACTAAAAATAGAAAAAAATAAATTGGCCAACTAAAAATATATAGAAAAAATTAGCCAGGCATGGTGGCGTATGCCTGTAGTTCCAGCTACTCGGGAGGCTGAGGCAGGAGGATCACTTGAGCCCAGGAGTTTGAGGTTGCTGTGAGCTAGGCTGAAGCCACGGCACTCTAGCCCGGGCAACAGAGTGAGACTCTGTCTCAAAAAAAAAAAAAAAAAAGTGGGTGCCAACTCACAAAGAGCAATCATTTATATATATTCTTTGTAGTTTGAGGTATTGGTGCCTTAACGATAAACTTAAACTCTTACTGAACTACTTTCAAATACTGTGAAATAATGCTGTATCTTGACTATCAACAAAACATGTAGAGAATAGTCAATATTCTTAATAGGAACTGAATATCATACAAATTTTTCTTTTCCCTATAATCAGAATTATTAGCTTTTATACTTAAACTAAAATGGTTTATCAATATTTTCCTAAATTTGTTGATTATAATAGTATACTTTTCACATTGCCTTTGTTTACTAGGAAATGTGGAGAAATATGAGAAGAGGATATTTAAGAATATATGTACATCCTTTGTACAGATATATTTCAACAAACATTTGTTGAACATCTATATATAATTGTTTATCACTGCATTAAGAGAGACAATAAATATTAATTAATTAATGTAAGACTCTTCTCTAGGCCAAATGGATTTTACTGGATAATTCTTACATGCTTGAGCAGATTATGGAATTATGATTGAAAATTATTGATAATAAGAGGAAATTTAAAAGTTCATAGACTAATCTCAAAAAATTATAAAACTTGCTACTTCTGTAGAAGAACGATCTCATTATAAAAAATTATCTAATTAGCGGTATTGGATAAATAACATCTATTATAAGCCATAAATACTCAGTAAACATTTCAGTTAACTTTGGAAGTACAATTTGAAAGTGAGAACCTAATCTTCTGCTTTTATTTGTAGACTTTATTAAAATAACAGAGATAATGTCCTAACTTAATCTCATGACTAATTTTTTAAAATTTGAATTTTTTAAAGATTGCAATTAGCATTGCTACTTTATTTTTATATAAAAGCTGAAAGGACATAATAAATGTCCTTTCAGGACATTTTTTAACTTACAATGAAAAAACTCATAATGTAAATACTTTTTCTCATTAAAGTTCATTCAAATATGTCCACAGTGTTAAAAAAATAAAAAAAAATAAAAAAAAAAAGCCAACGAACCCCCCGAAGAAGTATTATTATTCAGTGTTTTTCCTCTAGTTTTAAACTTTAAATTTTTGGAATGGTGCTCATTAAAAAAATACATATTAACAATACAAAAGCCCCAGAACAGTGATAACAAAAGAAAACAACAGTAATTTTGGCAATTTTACTTGGAATAAGACCACAGAGATAATGACAGTGAAGAATTGGAAAGCTTGGTGAAATGGAATTACATAGAGAAAAACAATCAGATAAAGTATTTGTTTAAATGCCAAAAAATCATAATTGTTATTTCCTCTTCTGTAAATAATTGTGTGAACTAGCAGTCTTGTTCATTTTTTCATTTGAATAGCAAAACATGAATACACTATTAAACTAAAACATGTTACTTATAAATTCTGTTAATAATTACAAAAATATATCTTTTTAATTTATAATAATAAGATCATATACAATTCTCATTGAGAACTGGCTGTTCAGATAGTGGATTATAATTCCTAAACTCTTGATGAATATTTCTATGTTATTTCTGACTAAAATTTTTTCAATGTCAACTGAAGGATATTTGAAGTATAAATTTGTATGTATATTCTGGTTGTGAATTAGAATTAAATAACAAAATTTAAAATATTTTTACATGGTTTAATCTCAAAATTAAAGATGAATGAATATAATTGTTGAATAAATATATTCCAATAATTTTGTTATTTATGTATTCTGATTATTATTTAAAATCACTACTTATAATACTCTCCTTAATTTATCACTGCACCTCAAAGTGTACTAACAGAATAGTGGAATGGTTTATAGCAAATCAAACAACTGGGATAAATAGCTTCCTTCCCACTCTAGGCTCTTCAATATAACATACAAGAACTAGAAAAGAGTTGGTGTGGTGAGGGGAAGAGTAGTAATTACAAAATTTATGTTTGTTTGAATATACATGAACACAAAGAAATATAAGAGAGTCTTAGATATTATTTTTAAAGAAATATTTGCAAGTGACTTTTGCAAAAGACAGACAAATGCAGATATAAGAATTAACCAGAGCTGATTTTTGTTTTAATGCTTATCTATTTTTTCTGATGCTCCCATTCTGCTTTTGAGATCAGAAACATTGAACTTTATAGCTCACAATTTCCTACAACCTGTTGCGGTATCCAAGTTTGCATGTGTGATTATGTTAGTGCATGTGTGTATCGGAGGAGGGATCATGAAGAGGTAATCCCACTATATCTTTGGGATAACTATTTATTTCTTTTGTTCTGACATTTTAAAAAATTTATTCCTTTCTTCCTCCGATAAGCATGGTCTCCCTACATGGTACAGTCCGACTGCCACATACTGTAAGTACAAATGTCCTATTACTGTTTTATTTTACTTATGTCACGTGAAATAAAGATAATACCTAGATTATAAAAATAATACCTAGATTTTGCTAAGAGACAGAGTGTGTGAACTGTTTCCAATTCACTCTTTGGTTTGCTGTGATGTGCACTGATGTGCGCTGGTTTGGGTTTGATTGTCAGTGTATAACTGAGGCAGAATTTAACCTGATATTAATTTCTCTAATCATCTAAATAAAAAAGTCCATGAGAACTATATAAACTACATTTAGAGCTCTCCCTCTTTCTGTTCCTAATTTACTTCTGAAAGTGCTTGTCAATGACACACAATCATCAATATCAGTACTCACGCATTTCCTTCTAGGGCTGCCAGATTGAGCAAATAAAAGGGTATAGCAATGAGTTAAATTAGAATTAAATTAAACGACAAATGATCTTTGGCATAAGTATGTCCCAAATATTGCATGGGGCATCCTTCTTTGGCAACTCCCTTCCAACCATATTATTCTTGGAAATAGTACCCGTCACCAAATATGGTGGGCGAGAGAGAGCTCGTTTGTATTGTGGCTACATCGCAAAGCAGCATCCTGCTGTAAAGACAGAGAGCTGCAAGTTTCTATGAAGCACGAACTCTGGGTTTCTGAGTAAGTAGCTGATGGTAAAGCCCCCTTCTATATTTAGGGTAAGTGCCACCTTTGTCCAGACTATTAGGCTTGCTCTGTCTTAAGCACTAAAATACGCTTTGCTAATCACTGAATCTTATAACTATTTATTTAAAAAACGCCTCTCGTATTCTGGCAAAAAAGTTATGTATCAACTATAATGCTATGTTGTTATGAGTTTTCATTTTCTTTCCTGAAAATTCATAGCATTTTAGTACAAAATTTGAAGGGACTGTGTCAGGAATTGCTATTTAGAATACATCTTAAACCAGAATCCCCATAGTTTTTATTCTAAAAATATACATATTTTTTAATGCAGAAACTCTTTATAAATTCTATCATCTTTGTCATTTCATATTATTTATGATATCAATAAGTACCTGTCCAGTTCTTATTCCTGACAAAGAATACTTGTATTTTAATGCTTCGTATCTTGTGTTTTAAGAAATCCTTGAGTATCTCGGTATCATGACAATGTTTTCCTCTATTTTCTTCTTGAAACTTAATGTTTTCTCCTTTCTTATTTAGATCCTCATTCCATATAAAATAGATTCATGTATATTATATGTAGAAGGATTTAATTTCTGCTTTTCTTATATGGATACTCATATTGAAGAACTATTATTCAAAAGTTTACTCTTTTGCACACACTAATATAATCCTGTCATATACTAAGTGACTATAGATTTGTTTACCTTTTTCTAGAGTATCTTGTCCTTTCTATGTCATTTTTGAAATATATATTTTTTTTCAGGGAACATGACTTTAAAGACCAGGAAGGCACCGCATCTCAATTGTCTCCTGTTCTCATTCAAATTTGGACCATTCTTTGCAAAATTGCTGTGAGAGAGCAAGCTAAGTTGTAATAATAAGACACAGTTATATTTTATTTTGAAAGATTGTAAGAAAAATCATCATTTTCCCATGATTCACCTGTACATGTGGTTGATCAAAGAATGATAGAAGTTGGGGGGAAAAAGGGCTTTTGTGTTATCGTATATGAAGATTTACATACATGAAATGTTTCTTTCATGGGAGATTGAAAATCACCAGCCTATGACCTTAGAATTCATATCTGTGGTTCGAGACAACTACATCTAAGTTTGAGTAACTAAAAATGAGTGCTTTGTCTAGACCTCCTGCAACTTATTTAAAGGATGAGGATTTCCACAGCCTAAAGAACATTGTACATATCCTGGTGGACTTACTGACTGAGGGTATTTCTAGAATATAACCACAAACACAAAGCTTCAACTTATCAAGGGGCTAAATGTGCTCCTGTTCTGTGCTTCAGAGTGGACAAAAATTTTCCAGGCATAGCTCATTTTCTAAAAGTGAGGACACTTCCTTAAAACTCAATTTTAAGAAACGACAGTGAGCTAACATCGCTTATATTATCCTGGATTAAGTATAACATGTATTTTTAATAGGAATTTGAATTCCTTATTTTCACTTCCAGCTTAGCCCCTTGATGGAAATGGTAGGAGGTTAGGATGGCAAGTCTGTGTGAAAGAGATGCTTTGGCTCAAAAGAGACAGTATGTGTAGGAACCAATATTAGTGATTTTATAATACTTTGGGAATGGAATTGCCTCTCTCAAAACATGTTTCTACCTTTCAAGCATATTTTCAGTAATATTTTATGCATCACAAGGAAAGACTGCCTCTATTTGTGAAAAGTTTTCTGAAAAGTTTTTAAGTCTTTTTACCCTAGTATATGCTTGATAATCTTTTTTCTATCCTATACATTTTGTAAACTACCAAAGTTAAATTTTTTTCAGACGTCTTATGAATTTTTTAAATGTGGGGAGAAAACAAATAATGCCTGCCAGATTATTGGTATTGCTTCTGAAATAAGACTGCTTGAATTAGAAATTTGGCTACTGAGTGACCTTGGGCAAGTTCCTGAATGTCTATAAACATAAACTTCCTCATCTCTAGAATGGGGACTATAAATACTAACTGCCTTAAAAGTTACTGGAAAGACTAAATGGGACAATGCTTGTAAAGTGCTTAGCATACTCAGAAGTGTTAGCTATTATTAGTACTGTACTTTTTTTTTTTTTTTAGAGATGAGAGTCTCACTATGTTGCCCAGGCTGGAGTGCTGTGGCTAATCACAGGCACAATAATAGTGCACTTCCACCCTGAACTCCTGGACTCGAGCAATCCTCCAACCTCAGTTCCCAAGTAATCAGGATGCTAGACACAAGCCACTGCACCTGGCCTAGCAGGGCTCTTTTAAATGCACTGATAATATGTGCCATGCTTCCATCATTTCTTTTTTTTTTTTTTCTTTCTTTCTTTCTTTTTTTATTGGGGGAAAACTACAAAGCATTTACAGTACAATGTTTACAGTCACAATTGCTTCCATCATTTCTAAAGTGCCCATATAGTCTATCATCCAAACTAGGACACTTTGAGAGTAAAAGCAGATATTATTCATAATTACACAGAGACAACAAATGTAAAACCAGAACTGTCCTGGGCCAACTGGAGCAATAATTTCTAACCCCGTTGCCTTCTGCTGATCTACTTCCCCACTCCAGTCCTCCTAGTATGAATCATAATCTATTCCTATCATATTACAAGGTACACACCTCTTTCCAAATCATAGCAGTATTAAATCAACAAAATCTATTTAGACTTCTATTGGACTGCTTATTGCCCTTCAATGCAGGTTTTCACTTAAGAATATCATCTTTCTTTGAATAACAAAAATTGGTCTTTTCCTACTCATTTAAACCTATACTTAATAAATTTAAATTTTCTATAGTATTTTATTTTTTAAAAATGTTTAGCATCAAAAGTGCCATGAAAATAGGCAATACATGGATCTTAAACACAATTTGAGGTGTAATAAGAGGCTAGATGGCCTGCTCTAAAATGACCGCTATGTTGCATAAAAACCTTCCTTTTCCTTTCCATTGTATCCTTTCTGTTTCAAAGTCATAGTAAATCTTCTCTGTATTGTCAAAGACTACCATATAACCAAAATACTGGATAAATCTCACCTAAGTCTAATTTAATCAGTACTTTAAAAATGCTATTTTTCAATTGGTTTTTCTAAAATAATTATGAATATGCTATAAAACTCATACTTTCTTCCCTTAGAAAGAAACTTATTTTATGGAAATTGACTGCAAGTTTCCTTCAAAAATGCTGATCTAAACTGTAACATTTAAAAATGTTTCTTCTGGGCTGGGCACGGTGGCTCACGCCTGTAATCCTAGCACTCTGGGAGGCCGAGGCGGGTGGTCTCAGGAGTTTGAGACCAGCCTGAGCAAGAGCAAGACCCCGTCTCTACTAAAACTAGGAAGAAATTAGCTGGACAACTAAAAATATACATAGAAAAAAAATTAGCCGGGCACGGTGGCGCATGCCTGTGGTCCCCGCTACCTGGGAGGCTGAGGTAGGAGGATCACTTGAGCCAAGGAGTTTGAGGTTGCTGT
>CAUYRT010061533.1:0-48666 GCA_963574885.1 Lepilemur ruficaudatus
AATATTGTTCCAATGAAACTGATCTAATTTATGATTTTTATCAAACTCTGTTATTTCTTACAGTTTTCATTTCTCTTCAGCTTATCCTTTTACTATTTCTAGAATCTAGACCAAAAGTCATATGAAAATAAAGAAGCAAAATCCCCTTTCTTTCATTCTCTGAACATCATACGTTCTGTATATTTACTAATTAATCATATATTGATTATATTAAGTTAATGCTATATAAATTTTGAAAAGAGTAATAGTAGAATACACACATCACACATGCTAACAAAGTAACTTTAATGCTTAGTGTTTAACTAGGTATAACTTATAATTGTTATTGTTATTAATAGCATCTGTACTTTTCCATCTGATAAATGCATAAACTATCTGTTAAGTGTGTTCAAAGAAGCAGTATAGAATGGCATGCCGTTTGATGGAACAAACCCAAACATTGACTGCTTCAGCCTAATTTCCTTTTACTAGGCAACTTGTATGTGAGGTTTAATTGCATTTCAACAAAAGGCACAAAACACCAACTTATAAAATCTAGGTATGAATATCTATTACATAATTTACAAGTCAAAACAGTCTGATCTTGTTTTTGTTATTTTCTCACCCAAATTTTTCTTTTTGCCCTGTAAAATGTTGGTTAATTTAATTTAACTGACATTAATAAGAATCCAAATTAAGTTTATAAAATGCACATAAATTCTATACTAGAAACTATCAAATCATCTTAGAAAATAAAACCTTTATTTCTAAATAAACTCAAACATTTCAAAACAAAAGAAATACAAATAAACCAAATTGAGGTACGGACTTCCCTAAGCCAATAAATATATTATGCTTTCAAATGAACTCAGACTTTGGATCTGAACATTTTTGGTAACTAGCTTTTTAATTATTCCTATTTTTATTATTTCTTAAAGCTAGAGTTTAGGTAAAACAAAGAAATAGAATGCTTGTCATCTTCTGGTAATCTTTTTAATTTAATGCAAGACATTTATAAAGAAGCAGTAAGAATTAAGATTCTTGGACAACTTAATATTTTTGTTGGCCTACTTCTTGGTTGTCATTCACTGCAGCTAATACTAGGCTTGGTTTTTATATGCAACAACAAGGCATGCCTGGATTTAAGTGGCTTTGATTGGAGCAGATATCAAGCATATTTCTATAGCATTCTCATAATTACCCATTATTCTTGGCAAAAGTAATACAGCATTACATTCTGAAATACTTTTTTTGTATGAAACTTTATTTATTATTTTAAAACATATTCATAGTATATAGACTAATTTTACAAAATAACATCTCAAGTTGGGGCTAGCACAAAGTCGTTGGTCAGCATTAGGGTTATATTATAAAATAAGATCACTGCATTCTGTTGCATTTTACCTGTTCCTAGAACTACCTGAAAGCAAGCTAAACACAGATTTAATTGCCTTCCTATAGTGTAAACAAGGTTTAGAGCAATTGTTTGACCTGACAGTAATGACATGCTAATGATGTTGGAACAGTTCAGACTTCATAAGTGACTAACCTTTTTGCACTCTTAAGTTGATTTTCCCCATGAATTAAAATAGCAACTGTATAGTGAAAATTATTAGGTTGGTCCACTAAAAGTGTTTTATTTAGCATGCTTTCTTTGTTTAGCTATCAGTAAAGAATTAAGTAAATTGTGAGAAATTTTGGTTGGCCTTGTTTATTTATTCTGGTTTTTATTAAAATGGAGGTTGTAACTGTCACGGCAAAAGTTTTCTAAGATTTTTAGTGGCAGCCATGGTAGGTATTAACATATTTGTTGCATAAATAGACGCTACAGAATGTTTCTCAAGCTTGAGGAAAATTGAGATGTGTTTACAATCAAATTCTAATGTTTGATATTTTTTAGTCTTTAAGTTTTAATGTGTATATTTCTTCCAGGGATAAATATGCACTTAATGTGTCACTTCTCAGTTATTTGATAATATTTTATTGGTGCCACAAAGAAATTTCCAAGGGGGATATTCCATAAACTTCTGAAAAAGATCCTTCAGAAATTATCTTTTTCCAAAAAGTAGAATTCCAGATTTCAGGAAACAGTAAGCAATAGCAGCTGCAAAAAACATTCAAGTTGAAATTTTGATTTTTTTTTTTTATGAAAATGAACTCAAAAGTAATATCGAGGTCGTGACCAGATTCATTGGGCTTTATTGGGAAAATTGCTTTTCCTGCTAACAGGGCAGTACTTTTTCATTCAGGTGTGTTAATCTGCATTCTCATCTATTCCTTTATATTCTTTAGAAGATGTTTTTCCTCTTAATAAAATTGGTGCAGTTTTAAAGAAATGGTACAGTCTTGAAGAAACAGCCCTTGTATTGAGCTTTGCTAACTGGATTTGCTTGGCTGTGTAAGTTTCTCGGAAAGCTCCGGGGGTCTTCAAGCTTCAGCTCCTGAACCCAGGGCTGGGGAAGGCCAAGATATTCTGGCAAGATATCATCCACAAACTGTATTAGAACATCCAGACTTTTAAAAAATAAAATAAGCCTTATTTATAGTTACAAAAACCCTCACTATTTCCTCTTTTCTGAATGCCAAACATTTTATAGGACTTCTCTGTTTACAAATCAAAAGCAGCATTTTTACATGAGAAATCCTATAAACTCACAGCTGACTTGTCTCCTCCATCTCCTCCGTGAATCTCTATTTTTCTTTACCCAGTGTTAAGTTTTTATAGTCTTGAGTGATAACTTTAAAGGCCTGACACCAAATCGAATTTTTGTCATTCTGATTTGCTTCTCTTAAGAGGAAATGCAATGTATTTCCTTTTTAATGTAAATTTTTTAAAAAAAACTTAGAGTCCAGGTAAGTCCCAGAAAGTGTCTGCCGTCCAGGGTTAGAGCCGAGCGTGCTCAGATTAGGAAAACACCTGAGCTCAGTTTTACAGGTCCTGTAAATTCTAAAATGACAGTTTGATGTTTTGATTTGGGACTGGAAGAAGCCTGATACTGAACCTTATTCCCTAACAACCCCTCTTCTCCCACTTCCCAGGGTTTGTTAACAGCCAGTTTCTAGATGCCTGGGGCTCCTCAGTGACCACGAGGCCAGGCGGAGAGTTCTGAAGGAAGAGCCCAGCGATGCTGCAACCTGGCTACCCCAGAAGCCTTTCTTATCTTGGTTCGTGTCAGGAGAACAGTATCTTGCTTACACAGCCAGGATCTGTGGCCACGAGTTTGGGTTGCTTGGCTCTATCTTTATTTCTTGTACCTGGATATCAGTTGCCTTTAAGTTGGGGAAAAAAGCTGCAATCTCGTGTGATAAGGGGATTTTGGATATCAAGCTTCCATGAGCATGAGCTAGACAGACATCTGTTAATGGGAGTTGCCTTGAGGGAATCGATAATGGGAAAAATCTACATTTAAAGCAGAGGGCTATGTTTAAAGTCAATAGGATAAGTGGAATTTAAGCAGGAAATCTGAACAGCTAAATCAATTTAGTCCACTGCGGTTTTTTATATGCCGGTGGGGATGGAGACCTGCTGCCTCCCGGTGCCTCCGCAACATGGTCCATTTTTTGTCTCATCCTTTAGAGATCAAAGCCAGCTTCAAATACCGACTTATCATGGGAGCTGGTCCATGATCCCGGCTACTTTTCATTCCTTCTTATCCTTTCCAACCTTCAAAGCCAGGGTTAAGTCTGCAATAGCACCTTAAAAACCTTAAGCCACCACATACCTGGCACCTACTGTGTGCTTTAGTGGCTGAGAACACAGGGCATGTGGTGGCCTCTGGAGTCACTTGGGAGCTGTGTGATCTTGGACAAAATGCCTAGCTTCTCTGTGCCTCGGTTTTCTTCTCTGTAACATAGAGATGATTGTAGTACCTACCTCCCAGAGCTTAAATGGGAGGCTTAAAAGTGTTCATTTATGCAAAGCACTTACAGCAATGATTGACATAAATCTCATCTGATTTTATCCCGTACCCATCTGTGAGGTTAGTGGCATCCTTACTGCCTGCCTTAGCTTGGTTCCTTTGAAAGCAAAGCCTGTGGCAAATAAATAACTCCAGAGAGCAGGAGAAAGGCATTGGGGAGTGAAGCAGGGATGGAGGGAAAGCCAATGCAAGGTTGCATTTTGGAGTTGTCCACCCTGGACATGAGGCTGTTTGCAAAGGCTTCAGAAATGCATCCAAGAGCTGTCTCCTGGGGTGGACAAGAGGGGGAAACATTTATCCATCGGCTTCCATCCTAATGACCCCACCCATTTCCTTTGAACCTGTTTGAGTGTGTTCCCAGGCACAGCACCCACAGAGGTGTGAGAGTCTCCCTGGCATAGGCCTGAGATGAGGCACTGTCCCCTGGCGCCTTATCAAAGCAGGGCAGAATCGTGGGAGCAGGGCAGAATCGTTTTCTTTAGCAGTGGCTGGAGTAAGAGGTAGGGCAGGGCTGAGACTATCTAGAGTCAAGCATAATTGGTGTCTGGTACATCTCCATTTTGTAGATATGGAACCTGAGTCTAAGAGAGTCACCCAGGCCACCTAATTAACTCACACAACCAGGTTTTGTATCCAAAGCTTGCCTTTTCCTTTGCTAGACAATCTTTAATCATGTGCAAATCTCCATCACTCACTGGTTAAGGATTTATTTATTTCTGCTTAAAAATATAATTTTTAGCATACTTTTAGATAATTGGATGAAAAACAGTAAAACGATTGAAAAAAAACTTTGAAGTCAGAAAGGGAAAAAATTATATTAGGAAGTAATTAAAAATGTAAGCATTTTAACATAACATGAACATCTCCAAACTTTAGTTAACACATTTTAATTTCTGTTGAAGCTTCATTTTAAAAAATGATTTTCAATATTAGTAGAAAATGAAAAGAAATTTAGTAAAAAATGGGAATGTTACCAGTGGTTAATTTTGAGTCTGAAATCAGAATTAATAAATAAGTTTTCTCTCTTTTTCCACTTTTTATTCTCTATAAGGTGTGCATGTTTTCCTGTTTACTAGGGGCTGTATTTCCCCCCAAAAACAATACAATTAACATACCATTTTCAAAAGACTTATGATTATATATGCAATTTTAGCAGTGTTTAAGAAAGGATATAACTAACATTTGATTGAATATATCATTTTCCCCAAACATTATATATGAGAAGATTCTAGAATTATATATTAGCATCTCTGACTTATTAATAAAAAAGTAAATAAAAATATGAGGCTGTGATCAGATTCATTCATTCACTTGTCCTAAAAATTTTTATGGCAAGCTTTGTGCTGATGTTGGAGGCAGAAAGATGAAAAGAAGTTTCTTGGCCTCCAGATGCTCTCTGTGCAGTTAAAAAGTAGACAATAATTTAGTAGTTCTAAGGCTCATCATATCTGGGTTATTATAATAGTTTTCTCCCTGGTCACATCCCTACCTGCCCTTTGAACTTCTTCTTCACAACCCCCAGTTACCAGTACCCCCTGTTCTATTATCCTGTTACCTTACCGTATTCTACAAATCTGCCTGAATGAACTATCTTTCCTTTAAAATTTGTTCATGCTACTTCCCTGCACAGAATTTTTCAATAGCTTTACATTGGATTCAGGGTTAATGATGTAACTCTTCTGCTTAACACAGGGCTACTTGTCCTGTCTCAAGCCTTACTTCTGCCATTTGTTACTGCACTGAACCATGTAGCTCTTGTGCAATTTCTACCATCTGTACGCCCACATTTTTGACACTTTTAATACTACCATCTTTCAGCTAGTATGCACTAGCTGATTTTGATGTAGAACTAAGAATTGCTATTTTCTGTGGGTTTTGAGCACTTTGAATTTGATATGCCTTTTGTTTGTTAGTCTTCTTGGATGTGTGGGCTTATAGTTTTCATCAAATATAAAATGAATTAAAAAAATTGCTTTGCTGATATTAATATAGTCAATCTAGGTTTATTTTGATAGTGTTAGCATGGTATATCTTTTTATATCTTTTGATTTTAACCTACTCATGTTTTATATTTAATGTCGGTTTGTTGAAGGCAGCCTATAGTTGGATTTTGCTTTTTTATCTAATTTAACAATTATTCATTTAATTGGTGTGTTTAGACCATCAATATTTAATGTGGCTACTGCCATGATTGGGGTTAGATCTATCATCTTACTTTGGTTTTCTATTTGTCTTATTTGTTTTTTGTGTTTTTTCCTCTCATTTCTTGACTTCTTTTAGATTAATTTTGTATTTTTGGCAATTCCATTTTTGGCTTATAACCTATAACTCTTTGTTGTGATTTTTTTTGTGGTTAATTTATTTCTTGTATTTTTAACTTATTCACAATCATCATGTATAAGAACCTTATAGCTATCTATTAATATGTCCATTTATTCCATCCTGATGTTTGTGCTATTGTAATAGCATGTTTTACTTCTGCATACATTATAACCCCTCAATACATTGTTGTTATTTTTGCTTTACACAGTTTATTATCATTCACAATTTGAGTAGTTTTTCCTTTCATTACTTCAAAGATACTGCTCCATTGTCTTCGAACTGACATTATTGCTGATGAGAAATCTACTGTCACTCTCATATTTTTTTGCACCCAATGTGTCTCTTTTCTCTGGCAGCTTTTAAGAATTTTTCTTTTTCATTGGTTTTGGACAATTTGATTTTGACTCATATTTGTGTAGTTTTCTTCCTTTTTTGGTCTCCTATTTATTTGTTTATTTTTTATGCTTGGGGTTTGCTGAACTTTTTGGATGTGTGGGTATATAGTTTTTCTCTAATATGAAAAGTTTTGGACAATTATATTTTTATTCTCTTCCCTCTCTCTTCTTTCCATGGTGACTCCAGTTGGACTTTATTAAGGCTCTTGAAGTTGCCCTATAGCTCAGGGATGCTCTACCCTGCAAACTCTAGCTCCCATAGCATCTCCAGATTTCCAATTCTGTCACCTCAGCACTTAGAGACTCTCAGGCTTGGTGCGGCTTGGCCTTTCCTGTGACTCAGCCTGGAAACTTTCTTCAAGAGATAACCTGCCTCCCCTCACTCATGTCCTCTGGCATCACTGTCCTTTGTTGTCTAATGACTAATGTCTTGAAAATCATTGTTTCGTATATGCTTCCAGTTTACTAGTTGTTTTAAGTGAGAGGATAAATATAGTCTTTATTACCTCTGGTTTGAATATTGCTTTTTCCTGCATATATTAAAATTTTAGGCCATTAGACAGACTTCTGCTAAAATTTTGGTAGGTATAGAGAAAAGCTCAAATTAGAAAAGAAAATATCTAAATTATAATCTTAAAACCAGCAAATAATCTATTGTTCAGACTATTTAGTGTGTATGGAAGAGAATAAAGGGAGACACGGCTCTAAAATTAAGGAGACATAAGATCAAATTTCAGCTTTAAGTTCCTGATTACAGATTTTTAATAATTTCAATATTTAGTAAAGACAGATTGAAAGTTTTTGATCACAAAGCAATTGGGTTAAATCTGTGTTAAACTAATGCTGAAAGGTGACATAGCAAGGTCATTGAGAGTACGGCTCCGGACTCAGCCTGCCTGGCTTTGAATCTTTGATACACCATACAACAGAAATGTGACCTGAAGAAAGTCATGTAACTTTTAGGTATCTTAGTTTTTTCACCCTTAAAATAAGGGTTGTCATCTAGCACTCTGGGAGGCCGATGCAGGTGGATCGCTCAAGGTCAGGAGTTTGAGACCAGCCTGAGCAAGAGCAAGACAACATCTCTAAAAATAGAAAGAAATTAATTGGCCAACTAAAATATATAGAAAAAATTAGCCGGGCATGGTGGCGCATGCCTGTAGTCCCAGCTACTCGGGAGGCTGAGGCAGAAGAATTGTTTGAGCCCAGGAGTTTGAGGTTGCTGTGAGCTAGGCTGGCGCCACGGCACTCTAGCCAGGGCAACACAGTGAGACTCTGTCTCAAAAAAAGAAAAAAAAAAAAAATAAGGGTTGTCATGAGTATTAAATGAGTTTATATTTATAAAATATTTAGATAAGTGCCTGGCATATCGTTGGTGCTCTAAAATGTTAACTGGCAACAATAAACAGCAAAGAGCACAAAAATAAAAATATACTATTCTCAAGAAAATTAGTATTAAGAAACACTGGGGATCAGACCAATTAAAAGGCAATTATTATAGCAATCTAGGCCAGAAGTAATATGGCTGAAGCCAGTGTGGAAAGTGAAAATAGAAAGGAGAACGCTATTGGAAAGACTTTGCTGAGGACAAATACACAGAATTATAAATATTTGGAGTCACCATGAGAGGGAGAGGGCAGGGATCGAATAAGGATCCAAAACATGGACTCCACTGCCCGGGACAATGGTGGCCCCATGAGCAGAAATGCTGGATGGAGTTCATTCAGTTCTGGAGCTGTGGAAATGGAGGTGGCCAGGCGACATGCTCGGGGAGCAGGAGCAGTGGGGTCTGGATCTCAGGAGGGAGAGCACAGGGTAAGAAATACTTACCCAGGAGATGACTGTGTGAAAGTGGCAACTAAAAACTAAGAAGGCGGGATGTAAAGAGGAGGGCCCAGGAGTGACTCTTCTTCCAGAAGAGTTCTAGAAACATAAAGAAGCAAACATAAAAAAAGAGAATTGGAACAGCATAAAACTACATAATTCCTGGGAAAAGGAGTTTCAAGAAGGAGGGAGTCAGCAGACCCAGGAATAGGGAAAGGCCACTGCACGCGGCTACTGAAGAAATCAGTGGTGACTTTCAGGAAAATCATTTCGGCTTGGCGTTCAGCTTTGGGACAGACTGCAGGGGCATGCGAGGGCGGTGACATCATGGAGGGTGTGTATGGTCTGTTTTGTTAAAGGGAGACTTTGTGCTGATTAGATAGCTCTGGAAGAGCAGATTGAAGGGTGAGTTTGGTGAAGGCTAGTGTTCTCTCTCCACCCCTTTGGCGTGACAGTTTTACAAGAACATACTGAAGACAGAATGTCTAACAACAGAATTTCAGACATCAGCACAGGCTGGCGAGGGAGGTTCCTTTCTGCAGCAGGTAGTTTTTCAGCATTCTTTGTCTTAGCTGACACATAGGGCTCTGTCAGGACCGGGCCGTCTGTGTTTATAGTCTGCAATACTTTTTTGCTTATTTATATATGCATCAGATTCACCCTGTGAGCTTGTTAAAAGGAAGAGTCCAAGGCCCTACCTTAGAGATTCTCTTTCAGTAGGTCTAGGGTGGGGTCTAAGAATGTGCACATAGAAATACTCATTTAGATCTTAAATAGGCAATACATTCACATGGCTCACAAGGTACAAAAGAGACAGGGTGGAGAATTGCCTTCCTGTCCTTGTTCCTCAGCCACGCAATCCCCCTATTCCAGAGCCTTCAATTTTATCCGTTTCCACTATAACCCAAGGAATTTAAAAGCCTTGTTGGCCTTTTGTTGTTCTTATTTTTAATGAATGGGGTAACATGAGCTTAAATATAATCATAGGATAGAAGCTATAATTGAAGGAGAGAATGAACAATATATGTGAGAGAGGAGAAAATCCATGGAGGATTGAATTTACAGATATGATTTCTGATTAGTATAAACATTAAGTAAAGCTTCTCTTCTTTAGGCTTAAGTTTTCAAAATGCAAATGGCAATGGTAGACACCTGGAGGAAGTAAATAATCTTCAAATATTGGCCCCCTGTATACATCAGCTCCAATAGTAGAAATCTTGAATGGATTGTGGAGACCATGGTCAATTGCATGTGTATGTGTTTTTTTTTTTAATTTTAGTTGTTTTCTTTATTTTAAACTTATTGAACTAAAAAAGTGTTACAAACTTGCCCCTCTGGTTCTCTGAAAATATGAATACTCTCATGTTTTTCTTTGGATGCCGGGCTTTCTAGACAGGCCATAGACAACATTTAATGAATCTAAAAGATATGACTTCACAGCACCAAAAACACTTTAATAAATGAAGACAAGCACATACAGCCCAATTTCCTCAATTCTGTCGGTTCTGTTTATCTTCCTCACCCTCCGCATTTTAAATAACCCTTCTGTCAACTTCGTGGGTGTTCGAGTTTCAAATATTGTCTAAAGGTAAATAGCCCTCTCACTAATAAGATTTTCCTGTTCTTGACATATTTTTCGTAAAAGGTTGTTATGTATATTGATGATAAAGAGTGAAGATTCTGAGTTTTGTATAGCTTTGCTTTGGGCTATATAGTTAAGTTTCTTCAAGGCGTTTCTTATTTTGTAAAGTTATTTTTAAAAGAATAGTAACTTTGGAAAGTCCATCTCAAATATCAGTTTAGAGGGAATATTTCTCCCCAACTCTAATTTAAAGTCTTATGCAAAATCTCAGAATGCAACCAGCTCAATGAAAGAATATTCCCACTGAGATCATACTAGATCCATTGTGCATGCTGAGCCCTGGAAGAGAATTACAGAATTACTCCTCGAAATGTGATGGGATACAGATTCAGCCTGAAGAGTCTGCTTTAAAATCTTAGCAGTGCCTGAATGCTCTAGAGAAAAAAAAAGGGTGAGAGATCATAGTAATGTTAAATGTGAAAAATACATTCGTTTTCTTTAAAGATTTCTCCTTTTAAATTATATTGAAAATAACTGGTTTGTTGACATTGTAGTTATGCATGAGGCTTTCTTTTTTTCCCCACCAACATTTAGATTTATGTTTTAGAATCTGAAAATGCCCTTTAGGGGATAGTCAATTTAAGTTGAAGTTAAGTAGAGGACATTATTTTAGCTTAATTGGAGAGACATATAAAAATGAAATGATTCTTCATAGCACTGGAAAGTGAAAGGAATTTTTCTTATTATGTCTTTGTATTCATTCTGACTTTGATGTTTTTACTAAAGGTAGCTATACAAAATAATTCAGGGAGTAATAAAAATGAATGAATAGAAATCATTTTACGATTTTATGGTGATGTTTATTGGTATTGTTTGTAAGTAGGAAAATTGAAATGGGCATTTGATGGTACTTTTGGAGGATATTCAAAATATCCTAGCTTTAGGTAAGATATGGATATGACACTATTACATTTTATTTCCTATAAATAACAAATACATAAATATTATAAATTATGTGAACTATAAAATAATTTTGGATAATTTTGAGAGAACAATTAGTAGGTATGTTGAGAAGTAACATTTCTAATTATATTAAGAAAATATGAATGCAAATTTGGGGCTGCATCTATCTTATGTTAAAATATGGAAGGCAAAGATACATTATAAAAAAAGTCGATAGCTCCAAAATTTATTTATGTATTTATCCTTAAAGTTGACAGAACGCTTTAAGAAATAAGTAAGGAGTGCAATTAGTGTGCATATTTAGGAAGAACAACAAACTTGATGGGAACTAATAACACCTTTCAGCTTGCCAATTAAAAAAAAAGTCATGGACTTCTAATACGAATAATGTATAAATATGAAAAACCTGAACATGAAGGTGGTTTCATACATTCACTTAGAATGTATGAAAAATGTATGTCACTCAAAAAAAAAAATAAAATAAAAGAAATACCTATAAAATAGCTAATCGATAAGAAAAATAATTAAAAAGTTTGATTTTAATTCCCCAGTAGTCATTAAAAAAGGATATGAGTAATCTCATCTTAAATTATAATCAGTGATGGTTTCCAGTGTAATAACCATCTCTGTTCTGGAAGGGGGTAAGTGTATCCTTACATAGGTCAGGGTGATGGAGGAAAACTTCAGAGAAATGTAAACAAGAAAATTATGTGTTAAGTGAAGAGATAATCTCACTTATGCATTTTAATAATTGTTCTTGAAATTTAATTTTGTTTAAGAAATTAGAAAAATGTAAAAAAACATTTTCATGTAAAATAAAGTTCATGTAAAAAATGTATTTTTTCCTTTAAGAAATATTTTTGTTGCACATTTTAGATTTCACTGTATTTAAAGGCCAAAGTATTACTACCTGAAAGAGATTGTATGTCAGGTCCCCCTAGGACATCTCCGTCTCATAGAGTCATCTTTTCTGTCATTGTGGCTCATAGATCACGTCAGTCCCTTTTGATGGCAAAGATAGTCTTTTCTGTAATAATGACATGTCATTCAAGAGATTTATTTCATCACTTAAGAATCAAAAAGGAGATGGGAAAAGAATGCAGAGTAGAATTCGGAAGTTCAACACTAAAAAAATTATTATTTGGAATAAAGCATTTGATATCACTTAGGATGTTCCATCAAAACACAGGAATTAAGGTGTTCAGGAATAGGAAGACACCTCATACTCTTGCCTGGTCCAGTGTGAGAGTCCGGGATGGTTGGAGTAGGCACGCAGATCACCTGGAGAGAAGGATATTCATATTGCAGCCGGAGATCTTAATGATCTTTCCACTTTGAGGTCCTTGAATTTGGATATGAGCTACAGTCTCAAAAGCGCTCACTGTGTTTTCTAAGGACAGGAGACTGCTCATTGCTAAATAAATGAAGAACAAAGTCCATGTGAATGAAAGGAAATGTATCCATGAAACTGAGACTCTTCCTTGTCAATGACTATTTTAAAACCATAGGCAGTTATGAAACTTTATTACAGGATAAAGCCTAGGTTTCGATAACAAGATAACACTTCTAAAGAAAACTTTATAATTTCAATAGTTTTCTTTACAATAAGACAGAAAATTTTATTGTTATAAATACTAGTCTACAGGATTAATGTTAATATTTTTAGACTTGTTTTATGGTGAATAAAATTGAAATATGAAATGTTTAGAAAAACATTTTATGTTTATAAATATTAGGGCATTTTACTTTTTACGATTGCCATTCTTTAAAAAGAAAATCAGAAATTTATTCGTTTACTCCTTTTTGAAATTCTTACTTATTTCTCATGAATACGCACGGGTTATTTGGTGTAAACAAACATTATCATGGTTTAGGCAGCTGTAAAACATTAAAGTCATTTTTGCTTTTCATTTATTTAAACAAAATAAAATAAATGCTTTTGAAACTATTTTTTAAGAAAAATTATCAATAGAAGAAATGGGCTTACTTGAACGTAACAATGCCATCAATATTTTATTTTTTGTCTTTAAATGTGCAAGTCCTAAATTTCTTCTTTGTGCAGTTGGAAATGAATCTTGCTGTGAGACTAAGAAAAGATTTAAAATATGCAGGCTAAGTGGTGACTATTCTATTACATTATGTCTCTGCTTATTGGGGGAGTGAATTCCCACTATCTTCAGACTCAAGGCACAGTGTTTCCCCCCCAAATTAAATCCTTCCTCTCAGCTCCACTCCACGTCTTGGAAATGTGCCTTCCAGCATCTTGTAATGTAAAATAGATACTTTTAAAAGTTCTGAACTGCACCATTAGTTTTTTCCTCCTCTTTTTCCCTGTTATTTTTTTACTCTGATTAAAGTAAAACAAAACAAGAGGGGGAAAAAAAAACCTAAAAGCAACTAAACAAACCGTATTAACAACTCAACTTTTGCACTATTCAAGAAGCTTTCTGTTGGTGAATGGCTTGGAATGACCAATTTGCATTAGAATGACCCCTCTTTGGTTTTCTTGTGTAATGTTAAAATCACAGTATTTCCTTAACGGAAGCTAAGACAGTGTATAGTTTATAAAATTACCACAGTCTGTACAACTAGGTCTTTGCTTGTGTGTGAATTGATCTCTTAGAATAGCTTTAGAACAGGCAAAGAAAGAGGACCTCCCCTCCACCGTGTGCGCGTGTGTGTATGCGCGCATGCGCGTGCGTGCCTGCCTGCTACATTTTTAGTGGAGTTGCAGAGTTTGTAGTGTGAACCGTGGATGTCTGGACCTGCCAGATGCTTCACTGGTAGGTAGGGCAATTTAAAAAAATGCCATGAAATTGAGTACAAATCCTTTAACACAGGGAATCTTTGTTCTTGATGCAAATTATATACTTGTTATGTGTGTCAGTAGTTGATTTTTAAAATAATTGTGGCAAGATATAAATGACATAATATTTACCACTTGAATTATATGGATCTGTACAATTCTTTGGCATTAACTACCATCACAATTTTGAGGAACCCTCACCAATATCTATATTTAAAACTTTTCTATCATTTCAAACAGAAACTCCGTACCCATTAAACAATATCTCCCCACCCAGCCTCTGCTAACCTCTATTCTGTCTTCATGAATTTGCCTGTTCTAGGTACCTCATGTAAGCGGAATCAAACATTTGTCCTTCTGTCTCTGACATATTTCACTCATCATAATGTTTCAAAGATCTATGTATGTTGTATCAAAATTTCATTCCTTTGCATGGCTGAATGATAGTCCACGGCATGTATAGGCCACAATTCGTTTATCTATTCATCTGCTGGTGCGCAGTTGGGTGGCTTCCACCCTTTGGCCATTGTGAGTAATGCCACTATGAACATGGGTGGGCAGAGATCTGTTGGAGTCCCTGCTTTCAAATCTTTTGGGTGTATTAGAAATGGAATTGCTGGGGTGTCTGATAACTCTGTGCTTCACTTTTTGAGTAGCTTCCGAACGATTTTCCATAGTGGCTGCACCGTTTTTAGAGTGAAAATGGAGATTCAAAGTTGAGTCAAGTTCAGCACTGTATTTTTGCCGCTTCTAACAGTGTCATCATTTCATTTCCTCAAAACATTTCTTGTCCATCATGCTCATGGTAAGGAAAATGTTCTAAATCTCTCGTTGTCTAGGAAATCATTTAGATTGTTGCCCAGATAAAAATGATTTTAATTAGATTATTCTATGAAGAGCATTAGACACAGAAACGCTGTTGGCTGAATGTTGGCACTTTCTCCAGGCAGAACTTCCCTGTCTCCCTGTCTCTGACCTCCAGCCTCTCTGCTTTTCTCTCTGCTTCACTGTCGGATTAGGTACTTTAAGTGATGCTTCATTTTCTGCAAAATCGTGGTGTTCGTTGCCTGGCCCAGGTTCTGTAGGTTTGATCTCCTATCTCGTTCTTAACCTCTAACCCTGCACAGACTCAAAGCTGAAGGAAAATCACAATTCTTGCTCACACTTGGCAACAGTTGGTCTTGCGATGACGTCCACCTGGATGAGCACACCTGATACCTATTTATTCATTTTCAAATTCCAGGTGTGTGCCTCAGGATGCTGTGTCATGGCCTGTGCTTCATGGATGGGATCCCAGACCTGCAGCCTCTGTTGGGGAGCCCCTGAGAACCCCGGCAGTGTTCTCTCCCCATGGAAGGGGAGAGACAGAAGTCAGGGAATTTAGGACTCGCTTCCCACAGGGAGGTCATTCCCTGTGGGCTCCCTCCTTTGACCAAAGCTTGCTGATTCTCTACAGGTGTCCTTCTGTCCCTGTGGGCCTCCCCGGGACTGGTGACTGCTCTGTCACTTCTCCCTTTAAGCTTCGGGAGATAACAGCTCCTGCTGCGACTGCTCCAGGGTGCTGTGTTGTGGTTTCCGACACCCACACCTCTGTGCAGAGGTCCCTCTGTAAATAACCCTCCTCACAGTTCCCTGTCCCGTGGCTGGGACATCCACCGCCACATCTTCCTCCACCACACTGGCTGGAAATTAATCGCTCTTCCCTCCAAGCCCCTGCAGTGGTTTGCACTTCTTTTGTGGAACTTAACACATAACATATTGTAGTGATTTATGTATATATTTTAACTCCCATTTTTAGAATATCAATTTCCTATGGGAGGATATTATGTTTTACTTATTTTACATTTCTTGTGTTCTTTCCTTGAAAGAATGATTTTTTTTTAAAACTATTATAAAAGCTACACTAAAATGAATACCTTTGGTTTTAGGTAAAGGGTTTTGACAGCCATTGTGGATCCACTGTGGCCACAGTGTACACTGGAGGGGATGCTATAAAAAGTCATCACATTTCAAAGGAAGGAAAATGTGGAAGTATATTAAAAGGAAATGAAAACTATATTATTGAAATAGCAATAATGACCTTAATTAAATTGAGAATTTGAAAATTAATAGCTGCTTCTCTACCGAATCATTTATTTTGAAAGAGCTTGAGGTTGTATTGTTTTAGGCCATAACAAATTTATAATTAAAGCCATTGCAGAGTATTTCTTTCATGCAATATATAGGGATGCACATCCATTTCAGATAGAATTTTATGAAACAACATCTTGGAAACAGCTCCGTTCAAATTGGCAATTTCAGGTTGTTGGCAAACTAATCCCTCTCTACTGTGTTATTCCTGTCAGTACAGACCCATGATGACGTCAACCAAATGGCTCTTTCTTCACCTAATATCCTGTTACAGGGATTGCTCCTGGTGTCTTGGCTGTCACCAGTCCCCACTTCCCATTTCCTCTTAGTAAAGTCATTCCAGCCAAGCATTGTCCCTGCCCCCTTCTCTAACCTCTTGTCAAAATCACCCGTGAGCATCTTGCCAAGTCCAGCGGTCACGTCTCAGTCCTCTGAGTTGACATCATAGGTACGTACATCTGACGTGCTGGATCAGATTTTCCTTCTTAAAACAGATCTTCCCTTGATTTATAAGACACTCCTCTCCCCACATTGTCCCCTACATCACGGGCCACTTCTATGTCCCTTCCAGGGACTCCGATTCCTCTTTCCAAGTGCTTCATGTGGGCGTGCCTGGGTGCTCTTCCTTCCTTGCTTTCCCTGCCTGTAAGAGCCCATCCCGACCCAGGGCTTAAAGCGTGGTGACACACATCGCCTGCCGGAGAGCTCGCCCCTGGCCGTGAGACTGGCGCAGACACCAACCTGTTCATCTGCTCCACCTGGAAGCCCAGTGGGCATCTCGCGCAGATCACGTAGTACACGGGACCCTTTTTTTTACTCTCTCTCCACCCGTACTTACAACTTCTTCCTTGGCAGCCCCCTCTCCACCAATCGTACTAACATGTTCACTCTGTTGTTAGTCTAAATCTTAGTGTCTCTCCCTGAGTTCTCCCTTTTTTCATTCAAAATATTTAATAATTTTATTTATTAGAACTTTATTTGGTGTATAGGTAACCAGTAGCTGTCTTTCTCCCACACTTCTCTTTCATGTACAAAGTTCCATCCCCTGACAGAAAACCACTGTGATTCGTTTACCTATGCTGCTAGAGTTATTTAAAGTAATGATATAAGAAAACACAAATATATACCCAAAAGGTAGCCTACTAAACAATGCTCTTCTGCACATTTTTTTAAAAGTCAGGTTTATTGAGGTAAAATTTATATTCAGTCATTTTACTGAACCCCAACCCTAGCCCTGAAAATTTGTCAAACGCTATGAGTTTCGACAAATGTATATAACTGTGGAAGGACCACCAAAATCAAGATAAGAATGGGCCCATCACCCTTTCAAAAAGTTCCTTCCTACCTTTTGGAAGTCAGACCTCTCTCCACAGCCCTAGCTCCAGGCAGCCTCCACCTGATTGGCATTGCGAGGCTTGCCCTGCCGGGGTGTGAGATGCATGCCGTCCCACCCCTTGCAGCCTTCCGTGCCTGGCTCTTGCACTGAGCGTGGCGTGTTAGCTATTCATCCAGATTGCCGCGTGTATCAGTAGTTTGTTCCCTTTTGTTGCTGAATAGTACTCCACGGTATGGGTGATACACCATGTTTTTCTCACTGAATACTTCTTTCCTTGGAAGTATATGGACAGATTTTCTTATCTTGTCTCTGCTGTGAAGTACCCTACTCTATGGATATACCATAGCTCGATCAGTCTTCCAGGATCGTTTCTTCCTCATGTGCTCCTCTTCCCCACCATACACAGTTGTCCCAAGTCTCGTCTTGGTGTTCTCGCCCACACATGCCGGCGCTGGGAAGCACCCCCAGTGGCCTGGAGCATGCGTCTCAGAGACCTCCTTGACAGGGAGAGTAATTGAAACGAGGTCCTCAGCAGGGCTTTGCAGTCCCTTGCTGTGCTTCTGCCGAGACCGAGGTCATGTCCCTCAAAGGCTTCCCCGAGCTAATGATTGAGTTCCCAGAGCCACTGAAGCAGCCCATTCCTATTCCTGGGAGACGTGACATTCCTTGTTGGCAGACTTTGCTCAAGGGCTCCTTGCAGCCTTTGCTGAGCTGTCCTAGGAAGCCCTGCAGATGCTTCCACCCAGCCCTTCGCTGGGGGCAGACTTGTACGGCCATCTGACTGCTCTCCCAGTCTTTTCCAACTCCCTCCCTTTTGCCTTCCACACACACATTCCCCGTGATAAAACTCTTGCCCATTTCATTCCATTCCGTCATCTGTTTTTCAGAGGGCCAGATTAATACAGCTCCCAACTTTTACTGCAACCCTGTACTCCTGGCTGCCATTGCCTCTCTCCAAGTCTCTAGTCTTCCTACACCAATCTCTGTTCTTGGGCAATCTATTTGTCACACAGAGCACATCCTCCAAAATTGTAAAATACATCATGTCATTTCCTGCACACAACTTCTAAAGGGTGTCCCTTATCTTGAAGTTAAAACCCACACCTTAATGCCACAGTAGATCTACTCCTGGTCTTCCTCCCCTTCCTCACTCCTGTTTGTCATGCTCTTAGAGTCTCAGTGGGACTTTCACTATTCCTGACCATGGAATGTTCTTTCTATCGGGCTTTTTTTTTTTTTTGAGACAGAGTCTTGCTCTGTCACCCAGGCTGGAGTGCAGTGGCACGATCACAGCTCACTGAAGCCTTGAACTCCTGGGCTCAAGAGATTCTCATGTCTTAGCCTCCTGAGTAGCTGGGACTACAAGGTGTATACCAACATGCCTGGCTAATTTTAATATTTGTTGTAGGGATGGGGGTCTCACTATGTTGCTCCTGCCTATCTAGCATTCCTGGCCTCAAGAGATCCTCCTGCCTCAGCCTCCCAGAGTGCTGGGATTACAGGTGTGAGGCTCAAAAAAAAAAAAAAAAAAAGAGGCTCCTTAGGGAGTAGGGAGTAGAGAAGTTCTTGATAACTTCCTCAGCTCACTTTATATTCTCTGACCATGTTTTAATTCCTCATATGTGATATGACTTTCTGAATTTATATTAGTGATCGTTTGTTTACTTGAGAATACTTTGTCCTCCAGGAAGGTAGCTCTGTGTTCTGTATTTTATCTCCATTGCCAAGAACATTGCCCACCACTTAGTAGGTGCTCAATAATTTATTTGCATAATGAATGAAGGCATATGTTTCAGAGGCTAATAAAAAAGACAAATTTGATGTGTCTAGTGTATACTGAGCAAGTCTTGGGGGAGCATATGAGTCTTCTTTATACTGGCCATGGTCCAAGATGAGAACATGAGACAGCATTTCTATATCCTGGATGAAGCAATATTTCACAGGACTATGGGATACTATTGATTATCTATATTCAATTCTGAGTGACCTGTGAACAAAATATAAAAATTTTTCTATGTCCTGAAATGTTATCATTGATTTGAACATGATCCTTTTGGTAGTTAACAAATTTGGCAGCACATCCATGAGCAGAAGTATAACTAAATTTTTATAAATAGGATGTCCTGGTTGGGAAGCAAAGAGAGCAGTTGTTGCTGAAATACAATGGGAGACCAAAGGGCTGGGGGCAAGTGTGCCAAGAATAAAATATTCTTCTAGAACTTTTCACAGCTTTCAAGGTTTGAAGATAAAAGTAATTCTGTATTTTCAGTGGCCATGTTGGACTAATAGACTACCATATGCAAATATATGCTTGTTATGTGAGTTTCTTCCTTTGTTTTTTTAGTGATCATGATGATTAACATTTCTTTACAAGCGTCAGTCCAACATCTGCTACAAGCTGAGTGGGAACTCTTCCTCCCACTGATGTAACCTTTAGGTAAAGGATAATGAATGATAGCTCATCCTTCTCAATTCCTCTGCCTTGTGTTGTTTTTTTGGTTTTTTGAGTCAGCAGAGTAGAAACCCGAAAAATGGTTGAAATTAAACAATTAAACCAACTAATGGGTAGCTTTTAATTATGCTCTTTTTCCTGGCAGTGCAGACATTTTTCTTTGTTAGAATATTTCTGACCCATTATTATATTATTAATTCAAAATTCTGAAATTGTTCTTTAATACTTAATAATTTCACAGATAATTTACATTTAAATATGTTCACTAACATTTATGGTTTTTGCTGAAGAATATTCCTCTCTAAAAAAATATCTCCAACTGTCAGTTGTCCCAAGGATGCTTTTGGGTTCTGAAATCATAATAAATAAAGTGAATTTTTCTCGAGTATTACATATTTTATATTTGTTTCTAATTAATTAAGGCATCGCAATAATGATTGAAAGACAGTAAAAAAAATTTTTGACTCTTTGGGACCTTGTATATTTGAATGTATTCCTTTTGCAAATGATGTAAAAATATACTTACTGCCTCTCTCTTAGAAATGGAATGAAGTTAAATCCAAAGCCATAAAAGCAGAAAAAAAAAAAACATAGATCTAAAAGTATTAAGCATTATCTTTGAGGAAAGAGGCCTGAGTATTCTAGAGTTTCTTGCTCTTTTAAAAATTAGAAGAGGTTTTTTTTTCTTTTTCTTTTTTTAAAAAATATGCCAGCATCCATGCTCAATATATCCTCTGATTATAGCAAGGAACTGGAAATTATGTGCAAGTACATACTTACTCTAAAATTTAAAATGTAAGAAATGGTATGAGATTATTTAAAAAAATGAACAAGTAGAAAGTAAAGTGTTAAGAAAGGAGCTGTGATAGAGATGCAAAATGTGTTACTTTTTGAACTCTTTCTGTGGTCAATTACCTTGTGATGCCTCAGAGTCTAAAATGGCTTTGGCTGGGTTGAGTCAATGAAATATTTATGGATCAAAGGGTCCTGGAGATGCTTCCTATGGGAATGTGTATAATCATATAGTATTTATACAGTGCTGTCTTTGATGTGCTCAAAGAGCTTTATAGACATTATGTACTTCATCTGCACCACCCATGAAGCAGGTTGGGGGTAAGAATGAATCTTGTTTACAAATGAGTAAAAGCAGCACAGAGCAGAGATTCACAGTGGGGTAATGACAGCCCAGGAACCCCCTGTCTGTTCAAAGGTGCCAGGAAAGAGATTAGTTTCATAATGTCCTCAGGGAGTTTTAACCTCTAAACTTCTGATTTTCTTGGACACCCAATATCTTGTGCTTCATGATCTTTAAAGTTCCTGCCTCCCAGTCTGAAATTTCACCGCGGAATCCAGAATCACAGGTTGCTGATGGAGGGAGAGAGGTCAGGCTCTGGAATGAGAGAAACTTGAGCTTGGATCCTGGCTTTGCTGCTCACTAGGGAGGTGAATTTGAACATGTAAGTCATTCATTTGAGCTTCAGTTTCTTCATCCATGAGATGGACATTTAATATCTGCCTCATGAGGTCATATTGAGCACCAAGTGGGATGATGTGATAAAGCCCTCGCTGCAGGGTCTGGCACACAGTAGTAAGTAGGTCCTCAATAAATGGTGTGAATCAGCGTAACCATCTGAGGATAGCAGAGGTAAAAAGCAGTTTGTTTCCTGCCTACTCTCCTTCACCAAAATGGAATGACCCACCATTTGGTAGGTTCTAAAGGGATATGCTCTAATACAAGCTAAAGAGTTGGAAATTCAGTTCCTTTTTGTTACAGAATCAGATGTTTGAGATCAGTTTTCTTTTTTAGACATTGTCTTACAGGGAGGTTTTAATTAAATGCCATAACTCTGAATCCAGCATGTGTTGAGGAAGTGTGTGGGCAGGCTGGTGAAGCGGCTGCTTAGAGGGTGGTCTGTGCGAGGAATCATTGCAGCCTTGACCATTCCAAACCACTTCGTCTCCCCGGGAGGAGCACGGGGACTGCAGAGCACCAAGGAAATGTGGGTGAGCGAGGAGCAAGGGCTTATTATGATGACAGGACAAGGGGAAACTCTAGATGCAAAAGATAAAAATGATAAAAACTGTAGCCCAATAATGCTGAAAGGCACCTTTGAGGGTCTCTCTTCCAGTGCCTTCTAGGAGGCACTCCTTGGGTGGCAGAAGTGATTTGTTTCTCCAGTAGCACATATTTACTCAAAAGAATATCAATGCTACTTTATTAATAGAGAAATCAATGTATATAATCAAAGACTGAAGATAGTCATTTTTGTGATTTGTGATATAAAATTCATGTCAGTGATTTATACTGTTATCATTGACTTAGCATTAATTATGCAGGTATTCAGTGATATAATTTTTTGGTAAGCCAAAAATATTAATTGAATCTGACATTTCCCATGTTTTTGTGCTTAGGTACATACATTTGTGTAACATAAATTTTTATATGAAAAACTTGTAATACTAATGGCCTTATTTTGGTTTTCCTGTATATAACATTATTAGCAACAGGATTGAATAAACACAGAGTGTTTGATCAGTAGTACCATGAATATCTGCATGTTTCACTAACTGATGACATAAGAAAAAATGACCTCTAAAGAGAAAAATAAAAAGTTGTCATAAATTTTGTGCATTAAAATAAATACATTTTAAAGATAAGAATTCATCATGGGGATCTCTTAGAGGTCATTGTATTTCTTATGAGCAAATTACAGGGGGAAGCACTCCAGGGCCCAGGACACAGGCAATGACGTGCTGAAAAACTGACTTGCCCCAAAATAAAAAAGAAGCTCTGTTTTATAGTCTTTGCCAATTTCTGTCGTGTATATACTCCCACTAGGTACCATGGCCCCTTTTGGAAAACGAGTGTGACATCATTGAATGTAGAGGACGGAAGAGACGTACAAATCGGCCCTCGTAAGACCAAGGGGTCGACTCCAGCACATTCTGGACGGGTTCCTGTGTGAACAATAGCAAGAATGGACCTGCTGAGGGAGGAGACAGAAAAACAATCAAAACTGGCAAGAGGCCACAAAAAGCTCAGTGTTCTGGAGTCGTTTGCTATAGGAGCACGCGGAATTGTTCTCCTCAGCACAAACACAGCTCAATCATTTATAAACGCGCTGATGCTCTGAATAAAACACCAGGTCAGCACGGCGCTGTGACTGAGGGCGGCAACAGACTCCCGGCCCTGCCATTTACTATTAGTTGTGTGTCTTTGTGCTGCTGATGTTTCTTAGCCTCTCTGGGCTCAGCTGCCTTTCTTGTAAGATTCAAGCGCTCAGTGTGTCTGCTTCAAACGGTTGAGAAGTTAAGCGAGCTACTCTGTGCGAAGCATTTGGGAAGTGCCTGACACACAGGGTTATGGGATGAATTGTGTTCCCCAAATTTCATATATTGAGGTCCCAACCCCAGTTATCTCAGGATGTTACCATATTTGGAGACAAGGTCTCCTTACAGATACGATTAAACCGAAAAGCGGTCATTAGGGAGGGCCCTGATCCAGTGTGACTGGTGTCCGCACCGGAAGAGGAAGAGACACCAGGGACGCACCTGTGCACAGAGGGGAAACCGTGAGAAGAGGCAGCGAGCCTGGCCGGCACCTTCATCTCCGACTTCCAGCCTGGAGAACTGTGAGACAATAAAATTCTGTTGTTGAAGTCACCGCCCAGCCTGTGGTGTTTTGTTTATGGCAGCCTTAGGGAACATGCAGATACAAACCAAGGGCTTAGTATTATCACTACTAAATTATGTTTTTAGTGACTTCAAAACTTCAAAGGAGTAAAGAAAGTAAAAATGAAAAGAATAAAAACAACAACAAAAAAGTGGTTTGGGATGCAAATAGAGCTAAAAATTTAGCAATTTAATATGACTTGTTTTCTGAGGATTCTTTGTAATAAATGTTCTAAAATGTTGTTCTCACTCTTGGGGAATAATTAAATTACTATGCATAAGAAAAAAAAATAGTGCACCTTAGCAACAAAAATATGAAAAGATATGTTGTTGGTACTCTTGGTAGATATCCCATATGTGTGTTGCAGGAGTCTGAATGCAGAGGTGCTTTGTTCTAACAGCAGTGTGTGGACGCTAAACGGTGGTAACTTGTGACGTTTTAAGTTTTCAATCAAACTTGTACATTGAAAATGTCCACAGAGGCCCCACAGTTAAATATCACTTCAAAACCTGTCTTGCTTTGCAATGTGTATTGTTGCAGTTGCTTTTTTTCCCTCTTTTCTTGTTTTAGAATTAAGTAAAGTATCATAGACTGAAAAGACTTCTGACCTCAGGGATGAGCTCCTAGGTCGAAGGCCATTTCCTCAAAGATGAAATAAATACGTCTAGTAACTTATGAGGAGGAAAAAAGAAAACAGGTCTCTCCTGACTCTGGACGGGTCTTGCTGTGGTGCCCTTAAGTGAGTGCTGATGTTGTCTGTGATGAGGAATAAAATCTCTCCATTTGCAGTATCCTTCCCTGCAGGGCACCGTCAAAGGAAAACTGAATGAATGAACTCTGAATGCAGACAGCAGAGAAACATAAACACGCAATCAAAGGCAGCTATGAAAATATGACGTGATCCACGCATAATGTATTGGAATCATAGCATGTTGGATGCTTTTTATTGTAGTCATTAAAAAGTATCTGTGAACTCTGACAAATGACCTGACCTTAGGATGAAACATTTGTGATACAACTTTGTTACCTTTTTAAAGTCCTTCAAAACCAGAAGAGAAGTATGTAGACAAAGCTCCAGAGAGTTATGTCGGTGCTTCATAGATATTAAGAAAAATGTTTCATTAAAATGTAAATAATGAAGAATAATAAAAGCCATATTGCTTTAGAGAAGTAAAATATTTATTTCAGTTGAGGCCAAGACTTCTCAACATTTAAAGTACCAAAGAGTCACTTGGGGATCTTGTTCAACGCAGACTGTGAACTGAGAGATCTGAGTTCTGTCGGAGACCTAAGGTTCTGCATTTCTAACAAGCCCCTCCTAGTGCCGCTGCTGGGCTGAGGGCCACACTTTGAGCCACAAGGGTCCAGCAGGTGGGCTTCTTAGGGCCAGAAACTATCTTGCTCATCTTTGAGCATCCAGCATGGAGTCCAGTGAATGTCACTGAAAAGCTGCTCAACAAACCTTTGCAGCGTGGATGGATGAATGGAAGGATACAAGTAAAGATGAAATGCAAAACTGTGACAAAATAAAATGCATTTTATTGTCATTCTATTTTCTGGGTCTCCAGTGATGCCAGTTCATAGAAACCTAAAGAGCTTCTACCGTTCTCAGATTTTATGTGGGTAAAAAAAGAACCAATGGTTGGGGCAAAAGGGAGTTTTTTATTCAGAATAAAGAAGCACTTTCTAAGAATAAAAGATTTCAACCTCTGACTAGTCTGTGGTCATGAATTTCCTGCCACGGAAAGTGTTCAAACACAAGCAGGACAGTGACTTCGGGGATTATTATGATGCACATCCAAGTGACTGGATGACAGGGCTGGACAGCATTTAAGGTCTCATCTAATCCGAAAGTCCTAGGGAAAAGGTGGAGCAGATGGGAGGTTAGTGAGGGGAAGAAACAACCACTGCAGGCTTTGAAACCCTTGGGACAGCAGCTCACACTCCGGCAAGTTACTTCTCTGAGCCTCGGTTTGCTTCTCTGGGAAAAAAACGGCGACAATAATGCCTATTTTACAGTGTTGCTGTGAGAATTAAGTGTGATTTTTTCTTTCTTTTTCTCAACATAGTGGTGTGCTGGTAAATGTTTAACAACTGGTTCCCTTTCCTTCCCCCTTCAGAGCCCTGGTGTGTAGTGTTTGCTGATTTCCATGGTGTAAATATTCCAGTCATGGCCAATTTCCAGCTAGCGATGGTTTAACAGCCTCTTCGTAAAATTCCTGGGAGTTTAACAGCTGGGCCTCTTGGCCACCGGTATGAGTCAGTGACAGAACACAGCTGCTTCCACAATGACCCTGTTACCGTAGCTGTGACCCTTTGTGATACGGGAGCAGGAAGGAGCATCGCTTTTCATTGACTCCTATCCCATAACATGAAACAGAGAGAATCGGCATTTTAATAACCTTTGCCTCTCATATCGGCTGAGGAAGGAAACACAGGAGGTAGAAGGAGCTGGGCTGGAGCTATGCTGACCTGTGGGCTGACTTAGTGTGTGAGAAATCGGCATAGGGCAGATGAGACAAAGGTCCAGTGAACTCAGGAGCTGCACAGATTTGTTCCTGGGAAAACAGGGGACTGAAAGATATTGTGAAATAGCAGGAAAATTAGAATGGAACCAACCAAATAGTGGGCAGGTGTATTAAAACAGATGGCTTTTTTGAGTATGTGCTCCTAAAATCGTCAATATTGGAAACTCTCTTATGTGTTTCTCAAATTAAAGTGTGATGTTCATGAGCATAATTACTCAATAGTTTTTGTTAAATGAATTTTGAATTTTAAAACCATATTCTTCCAAATTAGCCATTAAATATGTAAGCATTTCTATTTAAATTTAGCTCTATTACCTGACAAGTGTTAGTTCATAATAATGACCAAAGTGTGATTAGATTATTAACTTCAATGCATTGGAACAATTTTCAAATGATACGGTCTTCATGCATTTGCATTAAGATACGGTCTGTTACAAGACCAGAAATCAAGTACATTTTAATCTTTGCTAAAAAAACGACATTCTCTGGCCTGGTTGACGTCACGTCACGAATAGTTTCATTCTTCCATCTATAAAATTAGATAGTCATGGTTAATGGGAATAGTGGACAAGTTAATTGTTTAATGAAGTAAAAAGAGTTATCTTATAATGAAAAACACCACTCACCTGGCTTCAACATTTTACATGATTTTTTTCTCAATCTTTTATTAGTAATCCTAGTTTTAAATGATAAAAGCATATACAATTATCAAGTTCCTCAGAGTGTTTATTCAGAAGTTGGTTAAGAGCAAGTGTTTTGCCCAATTTCTAATCATACTCAAATGATAGCATAGCTGCAGATTATAAGTCAGTTTTCTCCATTTGGGGGTTATTTATGAAGCAGAACATTTTAAAGGTAACAGTTGAAATTAAATAGAGAAATTAATGACTTGGTGGTAGGGTTGATGTCTTGGATGTTCATTATAGACTTTAAAAAGATAGATACGTAAGTTTATTTGAGTTTCTTCTTCCCTGAAATTCTGTGTGCTGGGAAAAGTGGTGACTTGTATTTGTAGAGGTAGTCCTCAATTAAACCCCATTCTCTATGGATTGGGTTCTACTTTGTATTTTTAAACTGGACCCTAGGATAGTGATGAAGTTGAGCAAACTTTTTATTGTAATAGCCTACACTAAGTTTTTTTTTTTAACTTGGGGTTTATAAGAAAAACAAAAGGATTAGTTGAGAAGAATTAAATTAGCGCTCTGAGATGAACTATACAGTACTAAATAGAGGTTTTTAAGGGCTAAATCATGTACAAATACTTGAAGAAAATTATACATAATTTATGGCATAATTGCCCTATGAATCTTGCACTAACTAAACACTTCTCATTGCATGGGTATTGATGCAGCTGTCAGATAGGAGAGCCTGGGATTGTGTCCTCGTGTGGGTTCCCTTCTCTCTCCCTGGGTCTTTATCTTCAGTTGCATTGTCAACTCACTATTGTTGCCAGGATGTCTATCAACAAATCCATCTTGGTATTTGAAAAAAATCTTTCCTTCTAGACCGTGCAGTTTTTTGTTTTTTTTTTTTGTCTTTCACGGATTTCCCAGAGGCAATAGTAGTGTTCTCAACCCTCTGTGTGATGGTTTATAAACAGATTTGTAAATTTTCTGAAACACCTGCCACCGTGAGATCGGTGGAAGTGATGACCATGACCTCCAGAGGCTAGGTCAGAAAGGACCCATACAGCTTCTGCCAGTTTGCCTGGGTACACACACTCTGGGAGGAAGTCTGACACCCCTGAGGGCTCCCTGTGAATAGAACACCCGAGAGGAGCTTCAGCTTCCCCATCGCCAGGCTGTTTGAGTCTTCCCCCCAGCAGTGCAAGTGAAGAAACCTTCAAGGTCACCCAAGCCCCAGGCATCTTCTGACTGTAGCTGGGTAAGAGACCTTGGGCGAGAACTGCCTGGCTGAGCCCAGCCAACCCCCAGATTGTAGAGCAAAATAAATGACTATTATTGTTTTAAGCAACTGTTTTTGAGTGGCTTGTTTACTGCAATAGACAACCAGAACACCCATAAGACGATGGATCCCATCTTACAGTTCAGTATCCAACCTCTACCGAGAATCATCACTTAGAAGCTGATGTTCTGATGATAAGGTTGCTCACAGGTCCACAGTTCCTGACCCTAATGATTCACACGGTCCCATTGTCTGGCTTTGTTTTTTTGTATTGTATTTGCAGACCTGAAAGGCCATCACTCAAAATGAACCTGATAAAAATTCTTTGACAAAATTGTTCCTTGGTTTCTAGCAAGTAAGGGGGTTTGGGAAGGTCACGTATTGATGGCACTTTGGGCAGGGGAAAATTTCAGAACTGGATGTGGCCATTTCACCACTGTTTAGTGTCAAACAAGACAGAAGTTTCAAGCAAGTGCTTGGACAAATAGTACCCCTGGTATGTGCTTCTCTTGTTTTTCAGACTTGAGACTGGTTTCTTGTTTGTATCAAAGCAAACAATATTTTCTTCCTTGCTTTGAATTATGAAAGTCCAGTCTTAAGATTCAGAAACTCATTGTCAAAACTATAAAATGTAATAAACTTAGTTTCTATTGCTCTGTTATTTATGTTCCTATTTCCTGTTGCATAAACTACATAGACAAGTGGAGAGATGTGATTCTGTGCTCCCTTTGAAAGCAAAAGCTTTCAAAGCGTGATACTGAGTATACTCTGCACCATGCCTTTGAGGCTGTGGTCAAAGGCCAAAAATCTATCTCATTTTCAAGTTTACTGACCTATCCTGCAATATAATGTTAGGTCTCTTGAGGCTTTGTTGTCTAACTATTTCACGTCTACTAAGTGTTGGTAATTCTTGTTGGTTTATGGCTGCTGTGTCAATACAAAAACACCGCACAAACCTTGTCTGGGATAGTTCTGTAAGTGTAATTGACAGCTATGTAAACAGGATTGTGATTCTATTGTGTGTTAGTCCTTCACCTTCTTCTCATAACTTAATTAATTACAACGAAGGATATAACTCCTCACACATGAGAATGAACTTTTTGCATCCTGTATTTTACTGGCCTCGATCCTATGGTTGAGTTACTCATATTGTAACTGCTGTCAGGATGTTTTAAGTTCAGGTGTTGTGCTGTGATGTGGATATAGGATGAAGGTAGTATTTTCAAAATCATTTAATGAGCTCTTCTCTCATTATTGCCATAGGGAATATAAGACCTTAGTCCACTTCCCTTGGAGCATCCTCTGCTTAAATGGTGGCTGAAATTCACCACCAAAGGGACATAGAAGGAAAGACTAAGGAGATTCTCAGCCCTTAAGTCTAAAATTGAACTGTTTAGGGAAACAATAGCCTTGTAAGTCAAGCTATTATCTTAAAAGCAGATTCTCTAAACTCATTTATTTTCACATTTGCTATGTTAACAACGGGGCTTGAAAGACCTGGGCTGATAGAATGCTCCATTGCTGTTTAGAAGGCCATGAAGTCTTATCTGGAGACAAGGAGGAAGGCATGAAGTAAGAGAAATAAAAGAATGGCCTCTTCGCTTTTGCAGCAGGAGAGAAAAGGGAAGGAGGTAGGCAAGCTAAGCTGTCAGATGTGGCTCCCAATTTCTTCCTTGTCTCAGCTTTGGCCTGGAGTGGGTACTTCACTGCACAACAGCAACAGAAGCCTGCAATCCCTGTGCTAAGAGGTTCCTAAGCCTCCCTTGCTCTATGTATTCATTCATTTTTAGATTCTCAGTTATTTGTGTCTCCTATAGGTGCCTCATCAATGCTTTTTGATATTTTTGATAATAAGGAATTCAAGTTTAAGCACTATATTTAAACACAAAGTAATCAGGATCCTTTCACAATGTATTAACCATGATATACATTTGGGAGGGCTTTCCAGAATAAATAAAACTGATTGACTTCACTTTCAATCTCTTCTCCATATTGGCACCTCAACATCAATTTTATTTAGCCTGTCACCTGTCGCCCTATCAAAAGAAACTTGATGTCAAAAAATGAAGAGCAGTGTCAATTTTGTAACTGGTTGTTACAAACCATCAGGGCCACAGCAGGAAATGGAGTGAAACTCAGAACAAATGATGAGGCTTTCACCATTTATACCGAGAATACACTCTGGGTGGATGAGTTAAGGGAGCCAGCAGGTCAGGCAAGGCACCCAGTGACTGTCCACGGTGGGAAGGCGTCCCCTCCAGGCTGAGGAGGCAAAAGGAGGAGATGGTGCGACTCCAGCGAGGTGACAGGTGTGGAGGAGGGCCCAGAAGCCTGCTGGAGCTGCAGGGAGATGCCAGCATCACTGGAGGCTGACAACCTGGAAAACACTAAAGGTCCTAACTGTTAGGACATCTTCCACCCCATATGTTCTGGGAAACTACTTACTGCAGGGAGCCATCCTGCTTCACTAGAGACCTAGGTAAGACTCTAGGACACCCCTGACCCATGCCTGCCTTGCTTAACTGTGACAAGGCCAGATGCAGACCCTCCAAATTCCTACTGTTGGCTTCATAAACAATTAGCTGAAACACTTGTCCCCACTGACCAATGAGAACAAAATGCTTGTTAATCAACCTGCCAGGTCCCTGAACATCAGCCCAACCCCAGCCTGAGCCAGGATTCAGTCCCTCCCAAGAACGGCTGGGCTCAGAGGATATCCTCAGATCTTTACCCTATCACACCATTCCCCTGTTCTTTCTAGACTTAATACTCCTCCCTGTACAACAAAAGCTCGTCTTGCCAAATGCTTGAGACATGTGCGGGCCTTATGATCAGAGCTTTCTCCCATGCAACGGTGCCTTCCTTCTAGGGCAATAGTCCATACCCTCCCATCCCCTGCAATAATTCTTCAGAATAGAATCTTTCCTTACTAAATCTGATTTTTTAAAAACATTTGACAAGACACAGCACCAAAATAGTAAGGAAGTGGGAAAGAAACACTCAGACCCCTCTCTTCTTGCATTCCAGTTCCTTGAATTGTCTCCCACCGATTGAAGCCAGCAGAAGTGTGCAGGGCTCAGCCTTTCAGGGAACAGCTGGAGAGAACCCACAGACAAGGTGGGTGGTTGCGACGGGTGGCTTAGGGAGGGGAGACACATGCTGCTATGGGGGCTTTTTACTTCTGTTTAGTCATACTAGGGTGGTGCCTCTATGTTGACCTGGTTTTTTTTTTTTTATCACACTGGATTGGTTCTTCCAGTTCACACTATTTCTACCCCCAAGTTCTTCCTGAAATGTCTTCCATAATTTTTATATTCAGAGGCCACTGTCGTTAAGAGTGGTGAATATTCCTTCAGATCTGTATGCATGTCTGTTTAGGTATATACATATACCCAAACCTATAAATAATTTCTTAACAAAAATGATATCATATAGGTTATCTAGTTTGGCAACTATCTTTTTTATACTTAACAATATGTCTTGGATGTCTTTCAGTGACATCGTATTTAATTATCCTTTATTGATAAAATTTCAGTTACTTCCTAATGTTTTCACCATTATAGACCATGCCACAAAAAATATGCTATTGCTCATATGTCTTTGCATATTTTCGTGAGTTTTTCAGTGAGATAAATTCTTAGTTATGAAATTGTTAAATAAAAAATGTGGACATTAAACATTTGAATAGATACTGCATTATTTTATTCCAAAAAATTAGCCCAATTTTGTACTCCCACTAGCAGCATGCGACAGAGCTTGTTTTTCCAAATTCTTGCCAACACCGGGTATTATTAATCTTTTAACCGCTGCCAATTTGATAGTTGAAAAATGATATCTTATTGTTATTTGAATTTAATTATTTGTGAGTTAGATTAGTTTTTCACATAATTAATGGCTGCTTCTGCTGTGTCCTCTGTGAAATGACTCCACATACTTCTTGTCCACTTAAAAACAGATGAGGCGACTCTCCTTATTGACTTCAAAGAAAATTTTATAGTATCAAAGAAATTTACCTGTTGTCTGTATTGTAAATATTTATTCAAATTTTCCTTTCACTTTTTAAAAAAGTTTACTTAATTTTTGACACAGAGAATTAATTTTCCATTTAAAAAGTGTTATATATTTATATATTATATATACCTTTATGTATACTTATAACTTATCTATCTATCTATCTATCATCTTTTATTTTATAGCCTTTGCTTTGAGCTTAAAAAGCCTTTACTGGGCTAAAATTATATAAATAATCCATTTTTTCCTTCCTTTATCTTAATCTTTACCTTGAAGTGTTTATTTTATCTGGATTTTATTTTAGTGTTAAAAATGAGGTCAAAATGCAGATTTGTTTATTTATTTTTCAAATGGCTAGTGAGCTCTGCCAACATTATACATAATAAATGTCTTTCCTCCCATCCATTTGCAATGCCTTCTTCATTATACACGTCATCTACATATGTGGCGGCTTCTAATCTAGGCTATGTCTTTTTCCATCACTATTTCTCTGCATCATCACCATATCATTTTAATTATTATTTTAAAACTTGCTATTCTCTTTGGTTTATTTTTTAGAATTTTTATGATTACTTGAAAATATACCCTTCCAAATGGACTTTGGAATAATTCTGTTAAATTCTAAAAGAACCATTTTAGAAATTGGATTATAATTACATTTAGTTCAAATATTCACTGCTAGAGAATTCATATCTTTACAATATTGAGTATTCTCATTCATGAACAAGTTATAAGCCTGCATGGTGTTCAGTAGAATTGTATCAGGTGCTTCACAGAGTTCCTTTAACTTCCTGATCACATGAGACTGGGGCTATTTATAGAAAATATTCAGACATGGCAGCAAAATTGAAAAAGAAAGTGAAGATTTTTTTGCTGACAGTTTATAATATTTTTCTTGTGTAGGGTGATTCCAAAAAATGATTTAGAAATTTTGATCCTCATACTTGAGTTCACTCTACGGTTTGATGTATATTTTAAATTGCATCTGAGTGGTCCTTAAGCACAATGCACCCCAAGTCACGCAGAACTGTTGGCACAGATTCAGTCGGTTTGTTACCCATATCCAGAAACACAAGTTTCTTCCTATTCTTTGTAGTCACTCATAAAGGGATGGTCTGGGGTGGTGGTCCTCCGAGGAGAAGTGGTTTACTCCGTGTCAATCTGAGAGATGTGATAACTATTCCCAGCACGGACTAGAAAGTGGAGAGAAGTTGAATATACAGGAAAGGGGAGAAAGGTGGACGTTTCCCCAGCTACTCAAGACTTACTTGCCCTTGAAATATGGATTTGTAATCCTGTGCAAATGTGAATCACAAGAACCTTGGACATGTATATGTGAAAATGTAGAAGTAAATTTCCATTCCAGATTCAATTATATTTTGGATTATCTGCTATCCTTAAATATTTCCACAATCTCACTCCACTTCCAGCTCCTTCATTCCCCATTCCCTACCTACAATTCTATTAATATTTTATACACAAACACATTAAAATATGTGTTTTTTCTTAGAAAAAGAAAAGTTGGCTTAAAAAGGGTGAGTGGATAATTTTTCTTTTCAAGCCGTTCCTAAATGTCTACTGGATCACTCGTATACATCTGTGCCAACCATTTACCTCTATACCCACATTGCAAAATCCAGTACCATTGAAAAAGGAAATTAATTTGAAAATTCATTATAAATTAGACATATTTTTTCTTCTTCTTTTAGTGTGTGATGATACAATAGTTCATCTGCTCTTGCTAGGTTGTCACTTCCAAGCCAAAATATCTTGTGATGAGAAAAAGAAAAGCTCATACAAAATATGATAGATCACTTGAAGGGGTTTCCATACTTTCCTGAACCATAATTCCTTTTTTCATGCCAGTAGCTTTCTTTACCAAAATAGACACTGATTATGGCAGTAAGTTTGGATAACTTATGTTATATTTTTTGGAGGAGAAGAAATTTACAAAAATTCAGTTTATACAATTAAGAATGACTTGGAAACCACAATATGAAAAATATCAGAAAGCCTACAAGTGCCATTTTTCAGATCATTTGGGTGTAATTGGTTCTTGAAAGGTTAGTTCCTACATATTTTATCCCCATGATGTAATATGTGGTGTACAAGCTTGCACAGAAAGCAATTTAATGTTTGTCAAATAAGAAAGGTGTTAAAAATTATAAAGAAGCAAAGGATGATTTTTAAGATTTGTATGTCATTAATATTGGGTCATCAAGGCAATGATCTGATACCGATCCCTGGTTTTGGGTGTATATGTGTCTTCTCATTAAAAGAATTTTCAATAAGACTGTTTCTTCTTAAAACAATTACAGTTCGATCTTTAAGAAAATTTACAGACTTAAAATTTATTATGAAAATTTTCAAGCATTCAGAGAGAAAATTTTAGTAAACTTCCATAAATACATCTATCAGTTTCCTATAGCTGCTGCAACAAGTTACCATAAACATGGTGGCTTAAAAGAACAGATATTGATTCTCTTATTGTTCTAGAAGTCAGAGGTTTGAAATCAGTATTGCTTACTGTGTTACTAGTCCTGTGCTATTGGAACTGTGCTCCCTGCTGAGACTTGCAGGGAGAATTTTTTCCTCACCTCTTCCAGTTTCCCGTGGCTGCTGGTATTCCTTGGCTTGTGGCTGCTCCACTCCAATTTTCAAGGCCAGCATCTTCAAATATCTCTCTTCTCCATATTCCTGTCACTTTCTCCTCTGTGTGTATCAAATGTCCCTCTGCCTCCCTTTCTTAGGGATGCATGTGACTACATTTAAGGCTGACCTGTATAATCCAACATAATCTCATGTCAAGGTTCTTAACATACATCTTCAAAGACCCCTTTTGGAGGCACACAATGCCATATTCACAGGTTCCAGGGATTGAGATGTGGATATATTTTGGGGGACCAACCATTTTGCAGTCTACCATAATATAATACCATCACCTAGGTTTAATTTTTGACTCATTGTTTTTGTTGTACATGTTAAGTTATTGACAGCATGGCATTTACCTTTGAATAGTTGAGGTTGCATTACAGAGACACAAGAACACGTGCCTACAATGGTCATAATTCCGTAATGACATCTGACCAAATGAACGCTAATTCCTTACAGCATCCTAATGTTCAATTCATAACCACCTTTCCCTAAGTTGTCCTTGAAGCATCTTTTGCACTTTTACAATCAAATGTTCTACTTCTCATTTGGTGTGAACCCCCCATTCCTCTCCCTTTTCCCTTGCCATTGACATGTGGAAGAGACCTGAAAGCTTTCCAGTAAAATATACCCCCTTCCGGATTTGGGTGACTGATTCCTCATGGTGGTATTTAACTTGTTTCTTTATCCACTATATATCCTATTAATTGAAATGTAGGTCTAAAAGGTGGATTGTATTCAGATTGAACATTTTTGGCGAGAGTTTTTCATAGATGCTGCTGTGGACTCCATACTGCATCACAGAGGAGGCACAGTGTGAGTGACAGCTGTCCCAACATTAGCGATGTGAAAATTGACCATAGATTCATTTTAACTGAATTTTAATCTCTTCCCTATCAAGTCTAATGAATAGACTCTTATCCTTGTCATCATCTGATTAAAAGATAATTATCTGTTTGATTTAAAAAATAAGTTCTTCTGATTATAAAAGTAATTAATAATAGTTGCAAACTGCATATTCAGAGAGAGGAAGAATGTGAAGAAGCCATTGAAGGTCCCAGGTAATCCCACCATTCACACTGTTCACATCCATTAACCACTGTGCATGCATGTGTGTGTGTGCTTGTGTGTGAGTTTGTGTGTGTGTGTGTGCATCTGTCCTATAAAGTGTACGGTTAAATTATTGTGATTTTTTGATGACCAGGTAATTATGAGTTTGAGTCTTGTGGATAAGTTCTTAAACATTGTTGAAATCAAGCCTACAAATGATACTTGATATTTATTATAGGAATCTTTTTCTTTATGATGCAGATGAGGATTCATTTATATTAAACATCACTCAGCTTTTTTTTTTTCTGGATTCAAGAATCACTTTGGGGTTGTTGCTCCCTCCCTTTGAGAAAAGCACCGGGTTGAAGGGAGACATGGTCCCATTAATGCAGAGTAATAGGAACCACTAGGGAGCAGATGCTAATTATGCTTGGGGAAAGTGGGGACGAGACAGAATACATAGGCACAAAGAAGTGACATTTGAGATCGAGTAAAAAGCAGGAGTAGTAGTTCGTCTAACTTTAAGTGGGAGAACGGGTGAAAGGATTTTACTCAGAAAGAGTTATGTACAAAGTCAAAAAGTTTTTATTTGTTCTTTGTAATGTTTTTATTCTAAAGAACTCTAAAAAGAAGACAGAATTGTATACTAAGCTCCAGCGTATTCATCTTCCAGCTTCAACAGTCATCAACCCTCGCTTGACCAGTCTGGTTTCATACACACTCCCACCCACTGCTCACTCCCCTCGTCTTGTTCAGAAGCCAACCCACACATTAGATCGCTTCACTGTTAAATATTCAAAATTTTCTCTAAGAACTAATAAAATAAACAATAAAATACTATTACTCAGCTAAAGAAAATGCCAAAAATTTCTTGGTGTCATCAGATATCTAAGGTTTGCATTTCCATTTTTCTTATATACACCAATATTTATGATTTTTTTAATTTAAAAATTATTTAATTAAAAAAATTAAATCAAGATCTAAATAAATCTATCTGTTGCTCTTGGTTAATATGTCTTTAAGTGTCTTTCTCTCTTTTTAAATTGAAGAATAATTATATAAAGTGAAATGAAGTTGAATGTATGACTTTGATGAGTATTGACAAGTATATTCACCCTCCTAACCAACACTCGATCAAAATGTAGAATTTTTCTTCCCTCCAGAAAGCTCCCTCTTTCCCATCAGTCTCCATCCTTCACAGGCAACCGTTGTATAAAATGGAAAAAAGAAAGATTTTTTTTCCCCAAAAAAGTAAGACTGAAAAAACTTCATAACTATGCAGGAAAATGCTGCCTCAGGTCCTGAATTGTTTTTCTGGTTTCTTTGAGTCGGTTTTCCATTTTCTCTTGGATTTCATTAAGCATCCTTACAATCCATATTTGGAATTCTTTATCTGTCATTTCAATATTTTCATTTTGCTTGGTATCCATTACTAGCGAGCTGGTGCTCCCTTTTGGGGGTGTCCTTTCCCTCTGATTTTTCATACTTTGGGAGTTCTTTCATTGATTTCTTCTCATCTGATGAAGGTGTCACTTCTTATTTTTGGATTTTCTTTTGTTTAAATGGGGCTTTTATTCGGTACTTCGCACACACTTTCTAGGCTTGGTGTTTGCCTGGACTCCTCCCATCATCGCACTTTTAACCTATGTTTTTACGGTAAACTGTGTCTCTCGTTGACAGAAAACGGTTGGTTTTGGTCCTTCTCCCTCACTCCACCACAGTCTGGTAATCTTTGACTTTTAGTTGTAGTGTTCAGTTCCTGTACATCCAATATAACTATTCAAATAATTGGGTTTATGTCTATGTTATGATTTACTTTCTATTTTTTCCATCTTTTTCCGGATTCCTTGTTTCTTCTTCCTGCCTTCTTTTGGGTTAATTGAATTTTTTTTTTTTTTGAGCATTAACTGTTAATTCCTCTATTGATTTTGAAGATATATATCTTTACATTAGTTTTAAGTGTTTGATTTAGGGATTATAATGTTTATAATTAATACAGTCTGCTTGGAGTTAATATTGTAACATTTTTAACCACTGTAGAATTTCATTCATTGATTCTACAGTTTCCTTCATCCTTTGTTCTCTTGCCATGTATCTTGCATTCAAATACAGTAAATACATTAAAAATACAGTGCAGTGTTATTTTTTTTGCTTTTAACAATCGTCTTTAGTAACGACAAAGAGAAAAAGGTGGTCTTTTACTTTTACCCAAACATTAACCACCCAATTTCCCCTCAGCTTGAAGGACTTTCTTTAGCAGTACAGGTTTATTGGTGATACATTTTCTCAGATTGCATTTATCTGAATATGTGTTTATTTTATTCTTCTTTTCAAAGATTTCTTTTTTCTTTGCTGGATATGGAAGTCTTCACTGATAATTTTTCTGCAATACATTGAAGATGTCTTTTCATTATTTTCTGGCTTTCATTTTTTCGGATGGAAAATTAGTTTTTATTTCCATTGTATATATGTCTTTTTTCTTTTGAGTGCTTGCAGAGAAAACTATGTTAGCTTGCTAGGGCTGCTGTAACAAAATGCTAGAGACTAGAGACAAAATTACAGAAATTTTCTCTCAGTTTTGGAGGCTAGAAGTCAGAGGAGTCAAGGTGTCGGCAAGGTGGGTTTGTTCTGAGGCCTCTCTTCCGGCTGGCAGGTGGCCGCCTTCTTGTTGCATCCTCACGTGGTCTTGCCTCTGAGCACGCACACATCTCATGTCTCTTTATGTGTCCAACTCTCCTTTCCTTATAAAGACACCGGTCATACGGATTAGGGCATACCTTGCAGACGTCGTTGTAATTTATAATAGCTACCTCTTAAATTGCCCTATCTCCAAATAAAGTCACATTCTGAGGTACTGAAATTCATTGTATGAATTGCAGGGTGGGGGCCAGGGGATGGGGGGACACAATGCAGCCTGTAACACACACCTAAGCGTAGTTAGATGTGAGTCTTTTTGTTGTTTGCTTTTGTCATTGTTTAGAATGCAGAAAAGTCATGCCAGTAAGAAACGCTTATAAAACTTTTAAAAGTCAGCCAGACATACAAATGTGCTGTCAGCATAAAGGGATTAATGATGAATAATTTAATAATTCACCCCTAATCTGTTTAGTTTACATAATACCAAACACCAGATTTCTTTTTCCTTCCCATTCTTTCTCCTCTCTCATACTTAACGTGTAGACCAAACATCAAACTCCCAGAATATATTGTCTTACTTTTTTCTGAGATGTTTTGACAATGAATATAAACATCACCAAAATAAGCTCAAATATTAACATGAGACATTTTTCTCATTGTTGTGGTCATGTTCAGCAATGGTATCAAAGGGTAGGTAAATGTCTAAGTATCCAGAGGCTCGGCTGTGTGTCTTACAGAGGTTTGCAGTTTTACAGGAATGGGTGCTGTGTTAGAGTGTTTTGTTCTTCTGTGTGTGGAATAGGTCAGGAATGAGAAAAGAACATCAGAAGTTTGTTCCCGGTACATTAGTAGACATTCAATTGGATTTATAAATTCTCTTTTTAAAATACTATGGTCCTAGGAGGGTTAATCCCATTAGTCATTTATGTCTTAAAATAGTTTCTCTAAAAAGACTGCCTTCCTCCAAAATAGCTTACAGAGCACAATTTCCCTGAGCACAAAGTTTGACGTAAGGGTGTTGCCAAGAACTGAGTTACTCGAAGGTTCTTGGAGCAATGATGGTCTGTGATCTACAGGGTGTTGGCCTTTGTATAGGCAGATAAAAATAGAAAGGTTCCAAGTATTTGCAGAAGCAGCAAAGAACTTACACCAGGAGATAGGAAAAATGTTTGCCCAGGGTCCTTTTGTTTCTAAAAATCATATTTTATGTCATTTTTATTTGAGACACACCAAACATCTAAATAATTGAACGAGTATTGGAGTTTCCATTGATGCGTTTGGCTGTTTGGAGTTTCCTATTTTTCAGAAAGCATGATGGAAAAGGCTCTATGGAAAGAAAACAAATAAAATATTTGATTTCTACTCCACGGGAACTTCTGTTATGCTGAAAAACAGAATCTGAGAAGTTTATAGAAAGGTTTAACAAATTCAGCCTCTTTTATGTGTAGGCACTGTTTTAGGCCATGGAGATGCATTGGCAAACAAACAAACAGATTTTCCTGTTTTTGTGGAGCTCACATTCTAGTGGGTAAAGACAGAGTATAAACATAAGTAGAATCCAAAGCATGTTAGAAATTGTTATTTTATATAGTATGTTGTTCTCTATAGTGTGTTAGGAAGCACAAAGTAAAGTAACAGGCATACGTGGTGGCAGTGGGTTGTGTTACTACACAGGGGAGCGGCCTCACTGGGAAAGCATCACTGAAGCTAAGATTTGGAGGAGGTGGGGGAACAAAGTATACAGACTTTGGGGAGTAAAGAGCTTTCCAGGCCAGGGAGGGATACAACAAGAAAGGTTTCAGTTAGAAGTGGCCTGTCCGTTTTAGGCCTAGCAAGTTGGCTGATGCAGTGAGAGGGGTGAGCAGGGCAGGAATTAATGCAGGGTGAGGGGTGGTAGGAAATTGGGGAGGGCTTCATTGAAAAGAATTTGGAGTGTTCTCTGAATGAGATGGGAAACCACTGGGTGGTTTTAAGTGGAGGAATCACATGATCTGACACGTACCACGAGGCACTGTCTGGCTGCTGCACCGAGAACAGACGGTCGGGAGAAGACGTTGGCTGGGGCCATGGCAACAATCCGGCCCAGAGAGGGTGGCACCTGCGATTGCAGCGATGGAGATAAAGACAAGTGCTCACATGTGGGTATATTTTCAAGGCAAATTCAACAGAATTTCAGCTGGGATTGGATATAATGTGGGAGAGGAATTGTGTTGTCAACAGTGATTCCAAGGAAGCTGGAGGGATGGAGTTACCATGAATGGAGAGAGGAAGGTGGGCGTGGACCTGGAGGCCAAAATTGATACCAAGTTAGTGTTGTTGTTAATCATACATGTGAGAAGTCACTCGGAAACAATCTCAAGAGACCCAAATTAAAAAAAAAAAAAAAACTTGTCCTGTTTAGACAAGCAGATACATTTGTGTTTGGGATCTTATACCATAGTGGGCTTTCCTTTGATGCACCCTGACCTGGGGTACGTGATCTTTCTGGTGTGGTCTTCTCTGACTGAAATCCAAGAGTGAGTTTTCTGTGGTCAGTTGAAGAAATCCTTGTGCATTTCTTGGACTTATTGATCCTAAGAAAGCACTAAACATATTGAATTTAAGGTTATTCATTTAGTGGAAATAATTCAGAAACTGAAATTTTAAGTTTCAGTATTTTCACACTTTATAATCCCTATGAGGTCACAGCAGTCTGATGATTTTTGATAGATTCTTTTCAATCTTACACTTATTTTATCTCCAGTACCCCAGAGCCCTAAGTTATGCCCAATTCCCTTGGCTCTCCTCACAGATGATGTCTGCTGTCATCTTCCGTTTCCTCCTACTCTGTGGCTTCCACTTTCTGTCCTTACTATGCAGAAGATTATATGCGCATCTTTGATTGTCAGCATTTTCTAATTCTTTGGAGAAAGAAGGTAAATAAGAATGTAACACTGCATTTAACATATATAATAAATAGGCTATATGGGGTTTATTCACTAATGCTTATTATTATTTTTGTATGATTAAATGCTATTCCAAAATCAGGGGAATAAATATCTAAACCATACATTTAGATAATAACTCCCTAATTGTGGAAATTCCACATTCTGAGGGCTACGTAGAATGTGGTGCAGAGGGGCTCGGGTATGGACAGCAAGAAAGGCGGTGTACTGGTTTGCTAGGGCTGCCGCGACAGACACCACGGACCTGTGGTTACGTAACAGACGTTTACTTTCTCATGATTCTGGAGACTAGAAGCCCAAGGTCAGGGTGTCGGTGGGGTTGTTTCTTCTGAGGTCTCTCTCCTTGGCTTGCAGATGGCCTCTTCCTGTAGTGTTTTCACACCTTCCCTCTTTGTGTGTCTGTGTCCATATCGCCTCTTCTTATAAGGACACCAGTCAGACTGGTTAGAGTCCACATGCATGACCTCGTATTAACTTAATTACCTCTGTAAATATCCTGTCTCCAAATACAGTCACTTCACAGGTGCTGGGGGGTCAGGACTCCAACCTGAGAATTTAGGACGGACACAGAGCAGCTGATATCACGGGGAATAGGCTGGAAACATCCTACCTGCAGTAAGAAACAGTCCCCTGAGACGCGAGCCCACTGCTCCCAGGGGGAGATCACGACCCCAGGATTGTCAGGACACTCCTCCGCCCTCCTCTACTCCTCTAACCCTTACACCGATTTGGAAACCAACAAATCGGGACCCTTGAGTCCATTTTTGAGGAGCTTTTGCTATGTTTAGAGATCAGAAAGCATAAAAAGAAAATTCAGTAACAAATGAAACTAAGGGATTGGTGACTCTTTGCTAATGACAATAGCAAACATTCATAATCAGTGAAAAATGTGTTTTGTTTTTGCAGTTTGGCATTAGATACGTAATTCCTCCTCCAAAATTATCCATGTGTACATCATCACTATTTATACTTTCCCCATGATTTAAGTAGTGTGAGATTTTTAGGTTACAGTGACACAATTTTAGTGAAAAAAGAGTGTATTTTCTAAAACAAAAAATTAGTAAGAAGAATGGCATTTTTTATATTTCTGCATATCTCCTTAATGTCAGGCTCATAAAAGACTGTTGGATTCTTACATACACTTTGCAGGGAGGATTACAATAGCCTTTCCTGGTAACAAGGGCTAATCTACCCTGATACTACACCAAAACTCAACAGGGGTCAGTAGTAAAATACGAGATAGAATGTGGAATCTGAAATGATGTGAATGGAATTTTGGGGGAGTTACATCAAAATCCATCTGTCTATCTTGTACTTCAAATGGATCTGTGATGCAATTTTAAAGTAAAATTTGTTTTCCACGAACATTACTGGCCAGTTCGGTGCTTTTTCTTGAGACAACCATTGCACGTGGGTATGCACCGGAAGTGTTATATTTTTGCATACTTCCCATTTGCCACAAGAAATATTTAAAAAGACACATAATCAGGGATCGAGATTTATAAAGTTAGCATTTGTGCTGCTCAATCAAGCACATCTTATACAAAACTGATAATTTTCTGTCATTGCAAATGCATAGTGGTGAAGAATGCCATGTCTACTAGTACATATCCGCTAGTACTCTAGCTACAGTTGAGTCCCCTGGCTTAATTCAGGCTAAGGTGCCAGCAGTTTTACCCACCATTGCTTTTGATACATCAGTGCAAATATCTACATGGCAGAAAAGGTAAATGATATCTTAATATTATTATGAAAACAGTTTTAGTTCCTGGCTCCCCTGAAAATATGCCCTGAAAGACATCCATGAATCACACTAATTTATACAATACTGGTTTATATCATGCTTGCTATGGGAAAGAAACTACTCTAAGTGTTCTACATATGTTTTACCTTATTGCATACTCAACAAAACCCCTCTGAGTCTTCCTCTCTTAAGATTTTATTGGGAAGGAACCTATCGCATGGAGAGGTTATGTCGCTTGTTGGAAGTTGCACAGGTAGTAAGTAGCTGGTGCAGCTGGGGATGCACCCAGCCAGCCTGGTTTTAGAGTATTTTCATCTGCCTATTACTTACCTCCCATTACTTAATATTTGCTTATGATAACACCTTGTCTTTCTAAAATATTTAAAATGACACCTTTTTTCAAGCAACAGGGATGTTACATTTAATGTAGCACTGACATTGTATTCAGGTTTTCTAACCACAATTACTAAGTTTTGATCTCTTTTAACAGTTAACCACACTTTTTATATGAATATATTTAGAGAGAACATGTGTTGGATCATTTGCCTTGTGGTAAAACTACATTTTAAATGTATTTATAAACAGATTCACACAAACCCATGAAGAAAACCTACAATTTGTGCCAGAAGATGATTTAAAATTCCTGATTCCACACGGAATGAAAGCATTTCACCAGGATACGAAGAAAGAACAAAGAAAACCAGGACACTGGTGGGAAGGTCGAGGCCAGGGCCTGCCATCAGCAGTGAGTCCAACGCACAAACTGAGCAGCAAAGGGACCAACCCGGACAGTCCCTTAATTGCACATTTCTGTCTTTTTAAGGCTTAACATTTCTTTTTTCTTGGCAGTGGACAGTTCCTGAAATCAAAGAGCTCAAGCCAAGATCAGGAGCATTAGAGGTTCTTCCTCCTTAAACGATGACTCGAGGGAAAAAGGCCGCAGCAGGTTTACGCTGCTTCCTTCCTCTAAGGAGCACCAACAAGGGTGCCCAGTAATCCTCCAGCCCTGCAGCCTGATGCATCACCAAGGTGCTATTGTGACTGCCAGGCTGGCTTAGGAGGATTGAGTGATGGGCTTTAGGCTGCCTGGACTCCGGGAATAATAGCTGCAAATCCTTGTCTAGTTGACTCGGCTTTCAGCTTCCTTTACAAAGCTCACCTACCTGTACGTTGATTGCGACGGAGGAGACTTGCGCTAAGAGACACCTTCACTTTAAGGACTCAGGTTATCCATTTAAGTCAGTTCCTAAGTCCTGCTGCTTGGCAACTCTGAATTTCTTAACTTACACTGGAGACATTCCCTAGAGCTCTTCTGCCCACCTCAGCGGAGGCTGTTCAAGTGCCACCTTATGCTTGGGTAGGCAGCATAGAAGGAGACGGGTGGCACGGCCCTGTTTGCCACCTGGCTCCCTCTGCACCTTCCGTTGACCGGTGCAGTGCCTCTTGAACCCTGTGACTGCTGCTCTCATGCATGGCTTTGACTCCGCCGACTCCTGAGGTCTGGGTGCTGGGTCTTCACCTTGCCTGTGCCCGGGAGCAGCCATCAACTCCTTGGCTCCTGCTGCGTCACCCACTGTGCCAATACAGATGATGCTGATGCTGATGTGTGCCCAGCTTTTCTTTGCTCTCAGTCTTGTACTCAACCATTCTCTCTTGCTGCTCACCATACACTAACGTGGCACTTAGAAAAATACAGTGCGGCAGCATTTTCTGTTAAAAACCTGGAGGGTATAATGCCAGTGACTCTAACGTCAGTGACATTGCTTTGATAGGGACAGAAACCACTTTTACCATTTTTAATTGTCCTGAGATAAGCATATTTCAAGGTGTATCTCTCCTCGATTCAGGTACAGATACACACGCCCACACATGTGCATGCACCCCCCAACACAAGATCACTTGTTTATCATTGCGGATATTAATATTTGCAAATCATCACATCCAATAGAATTTTAACTTGTGACCCAATCTATTTCCTTATATCTCCCCTCTCATCATTAAAGGATAAAAATCAAATCAAATAAACAAGATAGGAAAATAAAGGACCACTGATCAAGAAGTGATTTTTACTAACATTAGCATTCAAATTAGCAAATGCACTTATACAGAAACATGATGGCTCTTACCTTTGTTAAATCAGGAATCATTTCAGTCCTTTTCCTCTTTGACACAAATACATTTTTGAATTTTCTGAGATGTCAAACTTCCTTGAGTGGTGTGAGAAATAGCTAGAAGGTTTTGAGTAAAAGGTTTCGGGCCATGACTGACACATCACGATAAGGGCATACGCTTCCCTGACAAACCGTAAATTCGGCGGTGAGTTACAGTATACAGGTGCTTCTTAGGAAGGCTCTGACTAGATAATTTGTGAACATCAGCCTGTATATCAGCCGCGGGAGCTTGCAAATGGCTCCAGTATTGGCTGCAGAAGCGTCTTTTGAGAGGCTGTGTGTGTGGCTGTGACAATGACTTATGACAGCCAATGGGAGGAGGATTATGGATTATGCTGATGAAAAGTGCAACCATCACTCAAACTGGCTTTGACAGAACCCTCCAATCAAGATTCCACTTCCTGGCCCTGGTGGATTAAGTTTTTTAAAAAAGTGCTTGAAGTTCCATTGAGGAGCAAGTCACATCTTCATAAATAAACCTTGACAACAAAGGTGTTTGAAAATATATGCTCTTCAAATTTAACGAATGTAAATCATGAGTGAAATGTCTGTCTGTGAACTGCGGTGTCCTGTCTGAAGGCTGGTTTCTTTTTGTTGGGAAGAACTTATTCCTTTTTATTTTCTTGTTAAATTCAGGTATTTCTGAATTTCATCCAGATTTGAAATAAGACCGGGTTTCAGATCAAAGAAAGGGGAAAGTGGCTTTGTTGTCATTCTACAAATATTTGTCAGACCTTTTTATTTTGTTTTAAACATTCACATGACAATCCAGGAAAGATCTACCTCCCTGCAGCTGGGTACTTAATTGTATCGGTTATTTCGGTCAAGTCTTTGACGTTTGAATTGGAACCTTTAAAGATACATTCTATTTCCTCAAATGTCTAGTTTTCAGTATTAAGTTTATCTTATTTAGTATGTGAAAACTTATAATTATTTCTTTGTGATTTTCTTTTCATAATTGTTTTTTTTTCCCTTGGAATTATCTTGCTTGGAATCAAGCAAAGGAGATATGTGTTAAATAAAAAAAATACTTCCAAGGCCAGGCGTGGTGGAGTGTGCTTATGGTCCCAGCTACTTGGAAGGCGGAGGCAGGAAGATCCGGTGAGCCCAGGAGTGAGGCTGCAGTGCTCTAGGGTCATATCTATGAATAGCTACTGCACTCCAGTCTGAGCAATAGAGTGAGACCGGGTCTCTTAAAAAAACATTTCAAAGACATAGTAGTAGCTGAATTGCCCTCCCTGCTCCCAAGAAACATATTGTATTAGATTCCCCCTCCCACAGTATATACATCTCCATATGATACATTAACATATGGTGTATATGCAATTGATACTTTGTTTTTTTTCTTAAATAAAAAGACATATCACTACACATTTTTACTTAGGTTATTTTATAAAACTTAATTAAATGTAGGCAAGTAACTAACAAATTAAATAGAAGTTTTCATTATTAAATAAGAAAAAATCAGGAAAAATATGACACACTGTTAATATATTAGAAAAAGTCATTTTTATGTTGCTGATTATTTGCATGATTTCAGGATAAAATCATAAAGAAAAAGAAAAATAATGCATGGCAAAATCAAACTGCTTGAAATAATTTTTTCAGTAATTTTTATTTCTCACTTGGATTTTTATATTAAGAAAATAAAATGTGGTTCATAAATTTATTTGCTCTCCCTGTATTCATTATGCTTTGTATAAGACAAGTCTAAAAAAATAAATGAGGAATATTTAACATGAAACTTTAAATATATCTGGGAACATCATTTATGAGGTTGGTAGTGCTCTGTTATGAATTTTCTCTGAGCATTTATTAAAGAATATCTTTTGTTTCAATTTGCCCCATACAAAGCAGTTTAGAGACATTTAACGTGATGAGTAGGGAACTTCAATTAACTTTCGTTGCTGAGATATTTTATGTGCGTGTATTATAACATAACAGGGTAATTACCTAATACCTTTTGAGAAGGAATTCTAATAAAGAACGAAATTGATTTATACATAATGAAATTCAAGCTCTTCATTTCATTTCTCGTGTAATTTTTATTATTAAAATGATTGTAAACTCTTATTTTAAGACCCAGGAAAAAGTTTCTAACTTACATATGATGTTGAAAAAATTCCGTTATTGTAATTTATTTTAAAGTATATTAATAGCCAAGCTACAGTTATAAAACTATGCATTCTTCAAAGATATTATACGCAATGTGGTACTGAATTCCATTTTATTTTCCAGAGAAACTGGACATAAGGCTGTGAAGTTTATTCATGTATGTCTAATCCTAGATATTATTTAATCAATGGGAAGGTATTTCCTGAACTTTTCTGTTTACTAAATATTAATTTTTAATCTGTCCTTTTAAATTAGAATCAATGAGCTGCTTTTAGTTTAATCGGAAATACATATTTCTTCCTGAAAATAATTGATGAGATAATACAGCGAATGCTTCTGAAATTACTGGAAAGTTTGAAAACCTTAAAAGTTGTTTTGAGTTTATGAGAAGTTAAAATTACTCTCAAGTTGTTCTTCCTTTTCTTCTCTGGCTCAGTGAAGAGCCAATTAACGTCAGCAGCGTCAGCTGTGTTTGTAACGCGGACTCGTTTTCTCGGAGCCGCTGCGACACGAATGCCACTTGAAGTCAGGACCGAAGGAAAAGAGATCTGAACGTCTTCCCTCTCTCCTCGCATATTTGTTTTTACTTCCACGCCCACAAGCTTCAAGAAAGGTGTGAAGAGAAAGGATATTGTTTGCACCAGATACTTCAGAGCAAGTAAGAGAAGCTGAAAATAGCAGCTTAAAAAAATTGTGACAGGCTTCCCTTAATGAAAGATATTTTAAAATAAAATTTCCTCCTCAGATTTTTATCCTACACTTATTAATTAAAGCAGGATAATTATTCTTCATGTTTGTTTAATGCTCACAAAGCAGTGTGCACATGCAGACGTACATAGTGTGCATCCAAACATGCACTAATCTAAAGATACCACTTAACCTGTCTTAATGATTGTAATAATGAGAGTGTATTGTTTTTTCGACTAAAGTGTTTGCCAAGGGCTATCGTGCGCCACATGTAATTAACATGCACAATTCTGGCCGGGAGCGGTGGCTCACACCTGTAATCCTAGCACTCTGGGAGGCCGAGGTGGGTGGATCACTCAAGGTCAGGAGTTTGAAACCGGCATGAGCAAGAGCGAGACCCCATCTCTACTAAAAATAGAAAGAAATTAATTGGCCAACTAAAAATACATAGAAAAAAAATTAGCCGGGCATGGTGGCGCATGCCTATAGTCCCAGCTATTCAGGAGGCTGAGGCAGGAGGATCGCTTGAGCCCAGGAGTTTGAGGTTGCTGTGAGCTAGGCTGACCCCACGGCACTCTAGCCCGGGCAACGGAGTGAGACTCTGTCTCAAAAAAAAAAAAAAAAAAAAAAATGCACAATTCTGAGTATTGAAATAACTGAAAAACTCGGTAAGATTTTTTTTCTCTTTCAGTTTTCATTTGGCAATTTGGAAAATTGTATGAGTAGAGCCTTAATGGGAGATTCTAAAAATAATGCTTGGGGTAAAAAAAATGCACCTGGTTAAAGTTTTTCCCCACTGTCTCTCCACATTTGCAACACAGTTAAGAATTGTGCACATG
>CAUYRT010061536.1:0-35255 GCA_963574885.1 Lepilemur ruficaudatus
CATATGGTAACCTAATCTTTGATAAACCAGACAAAAATATACATTGGGGAAAAGAATCTCTTTTCAATAAATGGTGTTGGGAAAACTGTATAGCTACATGCAGAAAAATGAAACTGGATCCCCAGCTCTCACCTCTCACAAAAATACACTCAAGATGGTTAGCAAACCTAAACCTAAGACAGGAAACCTTAAGAATCCTACAAGAGGATGTTGGGAAGACCCTCTCAGACATCGGTCTAGGCAAAGAATTCTTGAAGAAGACCCCCAAAGCAATCAATGCAGCTACAAAAATCAACAAATGGGACTTGATCAAATTAACAAGCTTCTGCACAGCTAAAGAAACTATCACTAGAGCAAATAGACTACCCACAGAGTGGGAGAGAATATTTGCTCTTTACACCTCTGACAAAGGTCTGATAACAAGAATCTACCTAGAACTCAAAAAAATTAACAAGAAAAAAATCAAAAAACCCCATTTATAAATGGGCAAAGGAGATGTATTGCCTGTTTGATTTGAGTTTCGGCTTGACTATTTTTGGTGTATGTGAATGCCTCTGATTTGTGTATTATGATTTTATAACCTGAGACTGTACCAAATTCATTTATCAAATCTAGGAGTCTCTTGGAAGAATCCATGGGGTTTTCTAGATATAATATCATATCATTAGCAAAGAGCGAGAGTTTGATCTTATCTGCACCTACTTGGATACCCTTAATACCACCCTCTTGCCTAATTGCTATTGCTAGGACTTCGAGCACTATGTTGAATAGAAGAGGAGAAAGTGGGCATCCTTGTCTAGTTCCAGTTCAAAGTGGTAATGGTTTCAGTTTTTCCCCATTTAGTATGATGTTGGCCGTAGGTTTGTCATACATGGATTTGATGATTTTAAGGAATGAGCCACCTATGCCTATTTAGTTAAGAATCTTTATCATAATGGTGTGTTGGACTTTGTCAAATGCTTTTTCTGCATTTGTTGAGAGAATCATATGGTCTTGTTCTTGCTTTTTTTATGAGGCGAATTGCATTTATAGATTTGTGAATTTTGAACCAGCCTTGCATCCCTGGAATAAAGCCCACCTGGTCGTGATGAATTTTTTTTTTTTATGTGCTACTGAATTCTATTTTCTAAAATTTTGTTGAGGATTTTTGCATTTATATAAACTGTGGAGGGGAGGGGCATGCTTGAAAAGTAGTTGGGGAAGGTAATTAGGGGTCTCAATAGGGGGAAGGAAATCCTCTAAAATTGATTTATGTGATTAACTGTACATCTTGGTAAATTCACTAATTATAATATAATTTTACACTTAAAATGGAGTAAAGGCATGATATGTAAAGTATACTTCAATAAAGAAGAAAAAATAAAAATAGTAAGGGGTACAAATGTTCTAGGTTACATGGTTCACTTTTTTTATTTCAGAATATTACAGGGGTACAAATGTTTAGGTTACATATATTGCCTTTGCCCCTGTCTGAGTCAGAGCTTTAAGCATGTCCATCCATCAGACAGTGTGCACCACACCCATTAGGTGTGAATATATCCATCCCCTTCTCCTCCCCCTCCTTCCCGACATCCAATGAATGTTACTACTATGTGTGCACTAAAGTGATGATCAGTTAATACCAATTTGATGGTGAGTACATGTGGTGCTTGTGTTTCCATTCTTGGGATACCTCACTTAGGAAAATGGGCTCCAGCTCTATCCAGGATAATACAAGAGGTGCTAGATCACCATTGTTTTTTGTGGCTGAGTAGAACTCCATGGTATACATACACCACATTTTGTTAATCCACTCATGTATCGATGGGCACTTCTGAACATATAGGGCTTGTGGTCAACAAGTTGGAGTTGTCTTCAAAAGAGTGGATGACCCCAGGATCATAAGGATCATAAAATATCATAAGGCTAATGTCCCACTATGACTAAGAGAAAAGAACTTTAGATTGCATAATTCAATGGTATACACAAATATAATACAAATATAGAGAGGTCTCTTATAATCACCTATTCATTTTTGTCTCTAACAATTCAAACTTTTCCAAGTAGACATCAATAAACTATAAAACTCTGGAGGTATAATAAGAACAAAACAATTTTAAGAACAAGTTATCTACATGCCAGAAAAGCTGGGCTAAGGTGTAAGCACTATAGCCTGCTCTTTCATGGTCAGCCTCCTTGCACAAGCTGTGCCTATAAAGGAATGCCTTTTTAAGTGTGCTTCATATTATAGAAAGCTCAAACAAATATCTCCGTGGCAAATTCTCTTTAACATTTCACATGTAAAAATCATCTTATGTGTGTTTGTGCTTGTAGTGTATGTGTGTGTGGGAGGAGTTGACACAGCGAGGAGCAGAATCTGCATATATATGTGTGTGTGTGTTAATGTGTGTGTGTGTACATTAATTGAATTATTGCATTTATTTTTTTTCCTAGTACTTCAGTGCTATGCTGATATAAGCCAAGTTCACTTTTATATGATGGATTTTTTTTTCAAAAGAAAAATAAAGGAAAAGATAAACTTTACTTTTAGTTAAGGGTTGAATTGGTCGTTTACTTAGAAAACAATACCTTTGAATTAGACATATTACAGCATTATTAAAATTCACTATTTAATTCTTTTCTTCTTTCATTTATTTTTCTTTTGATATGAGGGTCTCACAACTGAACATAGCTCAGTTTGAGAATTGTGTAATATTCCAGCATTTTTATGTGGTAGTTAAATAGAAGGGGCTTTTTATACCTTAATGAATACTTTCAGCTTCTTTCCTGAACGGCTTCTGCTAACTAAACATGCCATCTATTTGTTCCTTTTGCTTTTTGAGAAAATTGCCCAGGTTTGGTTTCCTAGGAAATAGTTCTCTGTCATGGAGGAATGAATTTGGACTAATTAGTTGCTTTACTTATTTGTCTCATCATTTTGTCAGAGGATTGAACAGTCTGCTGTGAAAAGAGATGTGTTGGTATGGAAGAACTGTATTCATTTATGCGATAGACATCAGTGAGGCATGAAAGCCAGGACACTGAAATAAGAAATGGGTTTTAGGACTGACTTTCAGAAATGGGTTTTAGGACTGACTTGTCAACTTACTGATTGTGTAAACTTAAGAAAGTCAGTTAAATTGCCTTGAATATTAGTTTCTTATCTGGAAAACGGAATGGAAAGGAGGATTCCTGCCCTACCTGCCTCAGAGGGTTGTTAATAAATGAGAAAATGGATATGACAGTGTTCTAATCACAGGAAAAGTATTCATTAATGTTAACTAATCTGATAATACATTAGACCCTTCCCACTTTTTTTTTGTTTTGTGTCCCCTATACCTGCTATTCTTTTTTTTTTTTTTTTTGCATTTCCCATTTTGAAGCTCATGCAACTAATAGTCTAATGAGGCAGTCAGTCTTATAAATATAAGCATTACACCCAACACCATGGGTGCTGTCACAGAAGTAGTAGAAGACACAAAGAGGTAGGGAGAGGGGAGAATAAAGAAGGCAGTATGGAGGCATTAACCATTTAGCTAAGTCTTGATACTTAAATTAATGGGGATGTTTACCAGGCAGATTGGATGGGGTAGAATATTCTAAGAAGAAGGGATAAAATAAGGAAAGGTAGAAAACAACATAGTATGAGAGGGACAATAACAAACTGGTGTTACTGGAGCACAAGATCTGAGGCAATGAGGTTACAGAAATAGATGGGGGCCAGACCATTGTGGCTATTCAAAACATAGTAAGGAACTTAGACATTATTTGGCATAAAATGGGGACCCTTCCTTTAAGATCCTCTTCCAAATGTTGACATTTGGAATCATTTATTTGTTTATTGCCCTATTGTGGGACACTTATTTTAGAATGCACTGTAATCAACTATATTCTTGTTTTTCTGCTGACTGGACTGTGAGCCCCTCTTATCTCCAGCACATTACAGTATATGGAATGTTAGGAGCTCAGAAAATTCTGATTTAATAAATGAATTAAGTAAAGATTTTAACTGGAGGAGTGAGATGGTTCATATTTTCATGTTATATTCATCACCTTAGCAATACTAGGACAGGATAATTAGTAGATATGAAAGAAATAATAAGAAATAAGAAATAAGAATAATAAGAAATAATAATGATTTTGTATCTTCCTACTAAAATTTTGCTGTTAATAGTCAAGTTTTATTGCATTACACCAACCTTATAAGTTACAAACCATAAATGAGATACCAATGTGTTCACTGAATATGCAAATAGAGTAATCAATAACATGGAAAAATGAAGTAATGGTAAATTAAGTAAAGCAATGGAATGCCCATTTAGTAAAACCTATTTATTTGATCTACCATTCCTGAAAGTCTTTATTGAAGATCTTAGACTTCATGGAACTTTTGTTACAAATCACTGGTATAGCAAAGGATATATATTTTGAGGGGTGTGCATGTGAGAGCTGTGGAAATAGTATTGCTTAGAGGTGGTATAGAACTTTATTTAGCTTCTTATTTTGAAAATTGATCTCATGATATTGAATGTACTATCACTTTTTTATCCATGACTATTTTGATGATAGATTTTTCATGTATCAATATTCACTAGTTATTCAGAAAACACAATGAACAAAGCATCTCATCTATAATTTCTCTAGAGTGAGGTGTAGGCTACATGGATATAACTTCTGGGTTTAGGAAACCACTAGTTTTATGCGAGTCAGCCCAATTCATTTTTTTTTCTATTAACACTATCTCAGCAATGAAGCTGTCTTAAGTACAAAAACCTTTATATATCAATTGTAAATATTATAATATTATGATTTTTAATTGAGGAATGGAAAAATGAGTATTTTATTTTTACTTCTTAGTCATCTACCCTTTTGCTAAAAATATATATTTCCTTAGAATTACCAGATTATAAATTCTGTGCTCAGAGAGAGATTTGAAAAAGGAGAATCTAGTTTAACACTTGGGCATTAGGCAAGTGGAGATTACATTAAGAAGGAAGGAGAAACATTTTGACATGAATTTTGTTGAATCTTTTGTCTCATAAGTGGATTCTGTTTATATCATATCAGTTTTCAAAATCTCTCTTTGTCCTAAATTTAAAACTGGTTTAATTTGAGTAAATCTAAATGCAGTCCAGAGGCCAAGAGAGAGAGAGAACTGTGCTATTAATATAAGAAGCTGATCAACACTTTCTGACAATTCAGTGTAAGAGTGTGGCCAAAGGAAGTTGCTGAAGACTAAAAAGCACACATAGTCTTAATTAAGTTATAATCACTGTCACATATATCACAGGATGGCCCATAGTTCTTTGCCATTGAAGCTTGATGTCATTCTGCTGACAGCATAAAAGGCACAATGTACATTTAACTTTGTCTCTGTTGCCTAATTGTCCCAGTTTTTGATAATGAAGACAGCTGACAAATCTTTATCTTGGGACTGCCTAAATATGATACCATAATGTAGAAACTTGGCATCATGGGCTTCAGTTTATGCCATGCCTATAACATATTTCCTAGGACATTCTAATTAGCCAGGGCACTATTAGTACTGATAATAAAGCAGTCTAACAAGAAGTAAATTATGCTAGCAACTCTAACAATTACAACTGTTGTGATTCAGACCATCAGACAAATATCACCATATAATTATTTCTCTGCTCCCTCAAGTTCTGATATATATGAATATGTATTTGTGTAAATGTATATGTAATATATAAAATGATTAAATAGAGAATTACTGCCCCAAGAAGGTTTATTACCTGATATATTGTTTAGTAATAAAGAAAATCATTCCTCTAAAATAAACTCCCACTATTCATTTAGCAATGTGCCTGGAACAGAGTAGTAACCATGTGGAAAACTGTGGTGTGTACAAATTTGTATTTGTATATTTTTACTAATAACACAGGAATTTTATTTGACTTCTGATGGAGTTAGTTAGAATGAAAGAAAACAAAAGATGAAGAGAAAAGAGAGATAAAGCATCATGTTCTATAATAAAGATTTGTGACAGAAAAATTAAATCTCAGCTGTAGAATAGCATTTACACATCATTCATCAGTGAGAAGACTGTATAATGGATAAGAGTATCACCAAGAACAGGACATTATAAAGAACATAGAAATAAAGAAGCTATAACATTAAAATACACTGAATATTTGAATGGATGATCAGTTGATATCTCTAGAAAATAAGGAATTCCTGAAAAGGCTGTTAATAATAATGGATGGTAAATGCATATTATTTGCTGAGTCTCCATTATTATTCACTTAAAGTATTACAATTCCATTGTTCTTTGTATTTAGTGTGTAAGCCCCATTATTTTATTTTGATAAATCTGACTTCCAAATGTTTGTTCCAACATTATAATACTCACTGAAGTTTCAGAGTCCTAGGAATGATTTTTAAGTAGGCATAGGGTCTTTATTCTTTGCTCTATACAATAGGAGTCAAGCATGAGAAAATTCCCTCCCACTGAATATATCCACAGTGAGAATTTCCCGAAATGAATTTTACAGTCACCAGATGATGATACCCAACACAACCTACCCTTTTCACTCTTCCTTCCCTCAATCTCCCAAAGTAATGTCCTCCCCAACATGATGCAACTCTACATAATACAACCCAAAACACATTCATCCCCCCTCTGAGAGAAGACTCAAATTCTCCTGAATTATTTATTTAATTTTCAACTCAGGATCTCTGGGTGTTTTGTCTTCCATCCTTATTATTTTTATGGCCCTTCACAGTTTTCTTCAACTTATGGACTAATTTTTAAAGATAATTACCACCAGTAAAACCATCCCCATTAGAGGGAAAAATTGAGATGAATAAAAAATGGAGACAAAAGATAAGGGAATACATGGTATACTTAATATGGTAAATTTATATTGTATATAAATACTAAAAATGGAACTATGCTTCCCAGGATTACCCTAGCTCAATAGATCCCAGTTACTGTGGGCTATAAGAGACATCTTGGATGTGATTTTAATGGAAGAAATGCAATATAAATCATATTGTTTTCTGCTCAAAAGGTTGAAGCTGAGGCAAAAGCACTGATGCAGTTCATGCATGAAGTTTGACTATTGACTTAATTTATTTGCAGTAGAAGCTAGGCCTACAGATCCTCCAGAGCTGGCTGGATCTAGCCTTCAGCTTCTCCAACCCCTAGTTCAAGTTTGTGTTTAGTTCAATGATTCTGGGCACCAGTTTTTCCTGCAAGATACCCTCATCATGTAAGTTGGAGGCAATGAAACCCTAACATGGGTTTCAATTCATCCCGAGGAGTTCCAACTCATCCTTGAAGGTTTCAGTTTTCTCTTGCTCTCCCCTACTTCACTTTCCGCATGTTCTTTCTGATCACCTACCTGCCTACTGACTTCAAGCTCTAGAACAAATCTCAGAAGAAACAAACACTTATAGACTGTTTAACATAATAAATCTTTTATAATATACGTATATACATACATATGTATATATGTACACCCACTAATACACTTATATATACATATATGTATGCATATATGTGTGAGTATTTATAATGCCTTATATTAAGTACAAATCAGTGGTTAGAAATGAAGGTTTTCATTTGAACAATATGTTTGGCTACAGAGAAAACCCAAGATAAATTACATGCATAAATATACAGGTAGAAAAATATAGTATTATTTATGATAGCAAAAAGAAATTAAAAACAACCTATATGATACTCAAAAAGAAAATTGACGACTATAGCAAGAAAAAATTCATTCATTGAAATACTATACATAAGTGAAAATTAAACATGGAAGGTGTTACTAATCTTGGGCAAAAATAAAAAAAAAAATGAATAAATAAGTTGAGTTGCAGAGGGAACCAGATAATATGCTCCTATTTATATAAAACTTAGAAACATGGAAATCACTATTGTATACTGTTTGTTGATATGTATATATGTAATAAATGTATGAAAACATGGATAAGGGGATAAACAAACAAATTCAGGATGGTAGCTTTTTTTAGGAAGAGGTGTAGAGAGTAAGGATGATGAGAGCATGAAAGATTGCCTAGGGACCATAAACTGTACTGGTGGTGTTTTTATTTCCTAATCTAGGTAGCGGGTACACAGATTTTTATTCTATTTTTATGGATATCCTTTTGTACATTTGAAATAGTCTATAAAAGTTAAAGTCTTCTCTGAAATTGAGTCCTTTCTATGAGATTCATATGGACTGTAAATATTCTCATACTCTGACAGTGTTCTGAAATGATTTCATGCACACCTCTTCCCCAGATCATCCTGTCGCATGTCCCCAAATCATGTTCTTCCCAAGTGCCTAACCATTTGACCAGAGAAGACATTAGCCACAGTCTGTGACTTGATATAGATCCATACAATGGACCATGTCTCATTTCTTTTTCACTCCATGTCATGATTCCAGGACCCAGGTATTCTGGTGTGGTAGAAGCAACAGTTTAAATTTGTTTCTGATTTACAGTATACGCACATAATTCTGTAGGACATCATTCCAAACTCCAAAAGTTATCTCCTTGCTGATTTCTTGAGTCTCCAATTTGCCAGTTTATCATTTAATGAAGGCAGCTGTTTCCATGCTATACACCAGTGAATTCCATAGACAATAGTACATGTTTCTCTTTTTTAGAAAGAGTTATCCATTGTTTTAGAGAGCATAATAGAACATTAATTTCCCAGTTTACAGACAGGCAGGGTAACTAAATGTTAATCCAGAATAAATTCCATTCATATGTGAGTATCACAGCTCCTCAATGATGGAAGGAATCCAGGAAAACTAATCTTGTTCCAGGTAGCTGGTTTGTTTGCATTACCAAAAAAGATACCGCGTTGGGCTCTGCTGTTGGCAGTTTGGGTACTCATGACTTGACATAACCAGATCATCTTGGTGAGGAGAAGTCCATGTGATTTAGCCCATAAATTACCTTCATCCAAGGCATTAGGTTCTCTTTGTTCACGAGCCCAGTGAGCAAGCAGGAGATAGATAGGGATACTGTCAGCCAATGCAGAATGTGCCATTTTGTCCATCTGATTATTGAGACTCCTTGTCACTGGATGACCATTGGTGAGCCTTTACAGGGGACTGAGATTTCATCTTCAACCTAGGTGCCTTCTCTGAGAGGTTCATTTGCATATCTATTCTAGGGAACTCCTTGTCCCCATTCTTCCAATCCTATTCTTTCCAAATTGCTGATTATCCATCAATGACCATGAATTTACATTTTAGCTTTCTCTTCTTCTAGGGAAACTGGACAATCATATGTATTGTTTAAGTTTCTATTCACTGGAAGGATTTTATTCACCTATTTATTTAGGGTCACCCTTAAGTGGGAGTTATAGCACCATCATAGTCCCCTTTTGACTAGTGCCAGTATATAGTGTGACTCCATCTGTAACACCAAAAATATTATCTCCTCTCATAGCCAACTGGCCATTTAGAACTAGCCAGCAGGACACAGGTGTGGGTTAAGGGAGTTATAGCCATCTAGCAGGAATAGTCACATTGGAATATAAATTATCTGCCCCTGAAAGTTATTTTTACATGCTGAATCTTCTTAAGACTGGTCCTATAAATCACACTTCCACCTGATGGTAAGTTGTTTATTGCTGGGTCTGATTTTTATCACTTTGAGTTCGAATAGCACATAGTTTATGGAAGAAAAATCAGATTACATAGTCATATAATGTCCTGTGATCAAACTTTTAATCTCCACAAAACCTTATGTAATATGACAGGACCTTTTCATGAATGAATAGTTGCTTAGTGAAGGAGTCATGATCCTGCTGAAAACTCAACAAGCGTCCACTCTAATTCTATTGGGACTTGTCTCAATTTCTAGTCAGTAACCACATCTGCCATAGGTACCTCTGATCATTGTATCTGAGGGATTGGCTCTTTTATTTAGTCAAGCAAGTGGTATTTTCTAAAATTGGTTATTTGAGAAAAAAAATTTAAGAATTTCTTTTGGCATTTTGGACACAGAGTCTAAACTCTTTTTGAAAACTTGTGTGTATGACTATGACACAGTGATGAAATGGTGCATAGTCATGCAGCATACATTGGTAGTATTGTATGATGCCAAGATACTATTTGCTAAAGATATTTCAGTGAAAACAAAAGTGAAACATAGCCTCCTTATGGATAGCATGTGAATAGCTGATAGTGGCTTTTATTGAAGGTGACACAGAGAGGGAGCTGGAGTGGGAAAGCAAGTGAAGGAAGCAAACAGTAAAGTTTTATATACACAAATATATATATATACACTTTAATAATTTCCACAGAATCTACTCTTATCTGATTTCTTTTTACTGACTGTAAAAGAAAAAGCTGAATGGCATTCTCCTTTTCAGACTTCTAATAGAAAATATACATGATCAGTCCTTCATTAAGTGCAATCCCCATCACAGTATCATCTTCATTCTTTAAAGAATTAGAAGAAATAATTTTTCATTTTGTATGGAACCAAAAAAGACCACGTATAGCAAAAGCAATCTTAAGCAAAAAGAACAAACTTGGAGGCATCAGTCTTCCAGACTTCAAGTTGTACTATTTCATTTTTTTTTGAAGTCTTACTAATAAATTCTTTGCCTGGCATTAAAACAATGGGAAAAATAATGATAAATTAATGAAGTAGAAACACGGTTACACTAGAGATTAACCACAAATTTTCTGTTTCTTGTCTGTATCAATGTCAATATTCTGGTTGTGATATTGCAGGATAGTTTTTCAGGAGTTTACCTTTGGGGGAAACTGGGTAAGTGTACACAAGATATCTATGTATAATTTCCAACAACTGCATGTGAATCTATAATTATCACAAAATAAAAATTAATTTAAATTAAAATAAATTCTTTGCCTGGGTCAATATTCAGAAGAGTTTTTCTTAGTTGCTATTTTTCCCTAGGATTTTTTATTGTTTCATGTATTTCATTTAAGTTTTGAATCCTGTTTGAGTTAATTTTTGTATATATTGAGAGACAGGGTTCCAGTTTCACTTTTCTGCATATGGCTATCCAATTTTTGCAACACCATTTATCGAATAGTATGGCTTTTCCCCAGTGTATGCTTTTGTCTGCTTTATTGAAAATCAGTTGGTTACAGATATACAGTTTTATGTCTGGGTTCTTTTTTCTATTCCATTGATCTATGTCTATGTTTAGGCCAGTACCTACTGTTTTGGTTACTATGGCCTTGTAGCATAATTTGAAGACAGATACTGTGATGCCTACATTTTTGTCCTTTTTACTTAGGATTTCTTTGGTTATTTGGGCTCTCTTTTAGTTCCATATAAATTTTTGAATTGTTTTTTCCAATTCTTTGAAAAATGACATTGGTATTTTGACAGGAATTGATATCATCTTTTGAAGCACTTAAGTTTTTAACTTTGATGTAGCCAAATGTGTCTATTTTTTTTTATTTCATTGATAATGACTTTGGTGTCATATCTAAAATTCAAGTTGTAACCCAAGGATACAAAGATTTATTTACTATTTTTTTAAAAAAGAATTCTGTACTTATGGTTCTTACATTTAGATCTGTGATACATTTTGAGTAAATTTCTGTGTATGGTATGAGGTAGAGATCCAAATTAATTTCTCTGTATGTGGAAATTCAGTTGTGCCTATACTATTTATTGAAAAGATTATTCTTTTTGCCCATTGAATTGTTTTGAAACCCTTATCAAAAATCAATCATCCCAAAATATATTGGTTTAATATGGACTCCCAATTCCATTACATCAGTAATGCAATAATTATTTTTGGAAGGAATAATGGAAAAAGGACCACTGGTTCTCACTGAAGTGCTTTTATAGCAGTAGAAATTGGAAAGATTATAGTAGGTCATATAGTCAAGTGTTGATGGCCAGCACACAAAACCAATTTCTACTCTTTCTTTACATATTTTTCCCTCAGTGAGTTCATCATTGAAAAGCATTTCTCGAAGTATAAGCAAATATTTCCTTAAGAAAACATTTCTTCATAAAATGTAGAAGCCACATAAAACTTTTATAATTGAGGTGACAGTGGGCAGAGTACCATACTACAAATACTGGAAGATTATTCAAATATGGAACAATAAACAGAATACAATTGGAATTATCTATGACATGAATAGTGTTGTAGATAAATAATAAAACAAAAATAATGCACTTTGTTACCATGAAAATATATTATATTCTTATAATGTTACATTAAAATACTTATTTTATTTAGATTATCAAATTTATAAAATATTAGAAATATAAATGTGAAAATACAAAGATATGCATCATTTAACTGCCAATATACTGTTATTTTTCTTATTTTCATCTCATTTTCCCCTCATCTTATAACCAGACATTATATGCCTATTATAATTTATATTCATATTTATATATGCATTTATAGTTTGATAAAATTTACATATTATATATGCATTATTTTACTTTCTTTACCACATTAGAATTTGTCTAGACCACTTAATATTATGAAAAATATTATTTTATAGTTATCATTAGCTTAATATAATTTATTCAATCATTCTGTCTTTTGGAGATTACAAGTTGTTTTTGTTTTTATGTTGCTAATATGCAAAAGCAGAAATATTTATCACTTTAAGGTAACTTTTGCTTATCTGTTGAATTTTTTAATAGTATATTCTTTAAAGTGGTATTTATATTTTGAATGTTATTTAGAACATCTTATTACTTTTGGGAAACAGTCCAATTGCTAGCAAAACAGTTTCATCAATCACACTGGAAATTATAAAAATACCCTATTTACAGTTTAGTTTTTATGTCTTCATAATTTTTCCTTTAATGTTACTTTCCACTCATTTTCGGTATGCTTTGAGAGCATCTTTAAACATTAGAATGTTCTAGGAATTAGTTAATAAACCTGCTGTCCTTTGTCAGCTTTTACTCTAAGTTATCTCATCATCTGCCACTTTAACCCTAATGACTCCAAAACATATCTGTATCTCAAGTCCTGATTTCTTTGAAGAACATAACATTCATGCATCTAATGGTCTGTGATACCTACCCAATGTCTAATGCACATCTCAAACTTAACATTTCTAAAACTTTTCTTTTCTACATACACTCAAATCTACTTCTTTCCCAGTTATCTGCATATCAGTAAGTGGTAAACTCTAACTTCTAAGTATATAGGTCAAAAACTTAAAATCATTCCTACCTAAATTTTTCTCCCAACATAATAGATAATCCATAACAAAGCAAATGCGCTTAGCTTTACCTTCAGACATTTCTTCACTGATCAATTTCTACAACCTTTATTGTCACCCACCAAGAACCAAGTATCACCGTCACTTATGTATTCCACTGTAGTACCACCCTAGCTGTCTCTTTGCTTCAGCCCTAATTGTCACTCTTTCAACATTACACACAAACTGTTTTTCACATAGCTGCATGGCTTGCTGGTTAAAAATAGCCACATCTGCCACAGTCTTTCAATGTTACCCTTTCTCACTAGGAGGAGAATCAAAGCCCTTATAATGTTTTATAAGGATCTACAAATTTTGGAAACTACTCAGAAAAAATGGTCATGCTTGAAGCTCTGACTCGAGAGGGGAGGGAGCAAGGGCAATATACGTAACCTTAACATTTGTACCCCCATAATATGCTGAAATAAAAAAAAAGAAGAAGTTCTCTATGCTCCTACCATAATAATCTTCTAATTACCATGTATACTTATGTCCTAGTCTATTTCAATATTCAGAAAATAATTTTCTGGATCCCACTGGCTATAGAATTAATTTGTGGAGTTTTGGCACTTTTACATTATTGAATTTTGCCACCCCGGAATGAACTATATTTATTTCTGTTTTTCTTTTTCTAAAGGAATCCTATGAGACAATTTTATTAATTTTTTCCAATAAAGAGTACACATTTTTATCATATTTTTCTTTACATTATAATTTTTGTTGTTATTCTTAGTAAGTACTACTTTTTTTCTAATTACATTTTTTAATTAATTATTATCTGTCTATATCAGAGTTTTTCAACCTTGACTAAAGTGATATTTTGGACCAGATAATTATTTGTTGTGAGGGGCTCTCCTGTGCATTGTAGGATGTTTAAAAGCATCTCTGGCTTTTATATGCTAGATGCCTATAGCATTACCCCAGCTGTGATAACTAAAAAAAATGTCCACAGATATTGACAAATGCTTGTGAACCACAAAGTTGCTCCTGGTTGGGAAGACATCTTTTTGAAGGTATAGATAGCTTTTTAAAAGCCACATGAAGCTCATTGTGTTCCCCATGTTCCCTTTCATCTTAATTGTTTCTTATTTAAGATCTTACAGTAGCTGACATATTGGTTATAAAAGAGAGACATGCCAAGTGATTTCCTCAGGGTCTCACATAGATTAAATCCATGATTCCAAGTAATCATAAGTCCACCAGTTTATGTGTTGTAACAAGCACTAAGTAATAGAAAGTACATAGATATTGGGGACAAATAACCTGGGTGTGGTTCTCAAGCCCTTGTCTATAGGTATATAGTTTCACATGTAAATTAACATCTCTAGGTCTCAATTTTCTTATCTATAAAAGGGAAGTGGAAGCAGCTGCTTTACACGAAAGTTACGAAGTTCCATATTGAAATATGCACAGTCCCTAGTACACTTGAGGCTATACATGACTGTAGCTCTTATAATTTCTCTAAAATCAAACGACAGACAGTTGGGAGCACTTTGTAAGTCCTGGAGGTAGATCTTAGAGGTGGAAAATACATACTCCTTTATCAAGACTTCGCTGGACTATATGTTTTTGCCAGGAACATTGATTGAGTATTCTGTCTATGGATTATGCTAGAAACTATTTCCAAATATGTGAGATCTAGATGCTATCTTAAGAAATTCACTAACAGAGAAACAAAGTGAAAACAAAACAAAACATAATGACAATGCAAGGTGGCATGTGCTGTAATAAATGAATGAATTATACTGGGACAGACAATAGAATCAGAGAGGTGATATTTCTGCAATGCAGAAATTATTAAGTTTTAGAATTGATGTGATAAGTAGAATTAATTCATGCACCCTATTTGTACAACAATATTAATTTAGTAAAATAATGATTGCTTTATAATCCCAAAATTTCCATCAGTATACCAAATCTCCGGAAATTTCCTTTTGGGGTTGGCTACTTGTGTTATATAATAGTCCCTTTTACCAAACTCAAGAAATACCTTGGAGGGAATCATACAAGCAGTTTCTTCCTTAGACTACCAAATTATATAAAGTAATTAGCTAGAGAGTTAAGAGGGATTTTTGGCCATTTGGCAAAGTTAGGATTAGCATAAGACAAAAAAAGAAAAAAAAACATTGGCTGGCAGAATGTTACCACCTCCTCCTGCATGTCCCAGCCAGCTGAATGTTCTGGTCTTGATAAGGGGAAAAAACTGTAACTCACAGCGAGGAACAGAAATCATTTTATCCTCCAAGCAATCATTTTTTAATCTTCAGAAACATTTAAAATGCTTCATGTAATACTTCCGTTGATATTTTATTTAAAGGAAGTCTTACTTTACCAATTCTCAAATCCCCCCAAAATCAGAGTTTAGGAAAAGAAAAAAGCAACAAATACTTGAACATATCAACTGTTCCAAGTCCCTCATTTTTATGCATTAAGAAAATAAGGCTCAGAGTGATGAAGATGAAATGACTTGCTCAAGGTCACACACATATTTTCTCTCAAAACGAGAGTTAGAACATACCTTTCTCCACTGCTTTTTCCACTACACTTTGCTAGCTTTCCAAGTACTTCACTTTGTCATCTTTTTCAAATGAATAGTGCTTGGACAAGTTCCAAAGGCAAATGCACCTTCAGCTTCATATCAAGAGTTCATCCTGTAATTGTCACACTTGATCTCTACCCCCATGCCTGAACCCAATCACGGGGGATAATTTGAATCGACTGAAATGTCCAGAGTCTGTGTGCGTTGCCATCGACTCTCCTTATTCAAGCGACACCATTGTGATCGTCAAGGTTGGCTACTGCCACTTGAAATTAGTGGTTTATCTTGAGTCCTAGAGAATGGAAGTTGTTTCAGGGGGAAAGGATGATGAATCACATGGCAGGGAACAAATGTTACTGTGATTAATGGGACATTATACAACAACAAAAAAATAGAGCCAACTGTGTGCAGAGATAACTGGGACCATAAAGACCAACTTATTGTCCAAGGTGATGTAATTAACTTCAAGCCCCTCCATAGCTTGGATGGCTGATTCCAGTGAGCCTTTCCATTGTGCTAGTAATAACGACAAGGTGGTGGCTTCTTATTTTAAATACTACCCCATTAAGGAACATTTTTCTTCAATGCATGGCACTGATGAAATGTCAAGACTAAGACATGGCAATTTGAAGCAGCATAATTATAAGCAACTGTTCAGATTCATTCAACTTTCCCTTTTTCCCAAGGAAGACAATGGAAAAAAAGACCGAACATTTGACTTATGATATATGAGCTTCTTCAGATATTTCACATGCAAGAAGGGCTCACTGATTACCTGGGTTTTTTTTTTTTTTTTGGTTGTTCTGGAGTAAAGAAAAAAGAAATTTTCAGAAATAGTTTTATTATAGTAACAATGATGAAGGAAGATTTCTCTTTGCTTGTCACTTGTCACCACCTGGTAGGACAACCTGTCCTGTCCATGCAAGTATGTTTTTCTCATTCTTAGGAATAAGTAATTGCTTTGCCTATTGGAAGGAATGGTTCATTTGGATACTCTTGAAGGTATTATGGATACAGAAATTATTCTGCACATTTTAAATAAATGAAATCAGTATTGTGAATATTTTCATCAATTACAATCTTGTCCATATTCTTCAGTTAGCAAAGTTGGAAAGCGAATCTACATTTAAAAATGCTTGCCGCATCCTTTGCAAACCTTGGAAGCTTTTCAAATATTTGATACCTGCTTCATTTCAATTTTTGAAATTATTTATCTACTCACACAGACTAGCAGAATAGCAAAAATCTTCATCTAAAATTATGAAATACGATATACTTGGAATATCAACTTGATTCCCAATGGTCGGGTTTTTTTTCTCTTCCTGACTTTGAAATAATAATAACATCTTATATTTCATAGTGTGTTTATTCTTTGCAAATGGAATTAACCCATTTGATACCACCAGGATAGCTGTTACAGAGTGGAGATGTGCTATAGGTAAAATCACATGGATTGTGGGGTCACCTATTGGGTGTGACTTTCAGCTTGCTTAACTTTTCATATGAGCTTTAGGTAATGTATTTTCTCTCTCTTAATCTTATTCTTTTACCTATTAAAACAGAAGAATAGTTACTTCATAAAAGTGTGTAAAGACTGAAAGAGATATTACATGCATGGCATACTATGAAAGCACTCAGTAATGACTCTTTTCCAATATCTTCACCCCTTCCATATAAGCTATTGGAAGAAAGCAGTGTGTGATATTTATCATTGTGTTTCCCAAGAAAGAAAAAAGGAAAGAATGAATATAACATGTATTAAGAACCTATCATGATTCAACCTCTGTTGTACCTCACTTTATAGATATTAGATTATTCAAAAAATATTATCTCAAATATTTCAGATAAGGATACCAGATGTCAGGGACATGAAATAAATGATCTGAGATAATAAAGTGCTCAGGCCAGTGTGTTACATTTAACAAATAATTTTTGAAGTGAAACAAGAAATCAAATATGACATCTGAGACACTGTGGGTGAGATTCTCCAATCTGTGTCCCCAGCAGGTGCCATGCTGACCATTTGAATAGGCACCAGGCCCAGGTAAGCAGGCTGCTCTGGCACAGAGTCAGTGTTACAGCCTTCATTCTACCTGAGTCATATGCCCTCCACTCTTCCTTCCTTGAATCCCATTCCACTCTGCCACTGCTCCCTATGCCATAAGTCTTGGTCCTCATTCCTCATTGTCCATACTCACTTGGCAATTTGCTCTTGATAATGGCCATCATCCCCTCAGCAATAACTTTTTATTGCTATCTATAATTCTGGTTCCACTGAACACCCTGCATTAATGATTACTGTAGGCAAATATCTTTCCAGACGCAACTTGCTTTGACAATCATCTTTGTCATTACTTCCCCTTTTGATAATACTCAGGCCTAACACATCTCAGCCACGTAAAAGGGAAAGAGACAGATGAGAAAATGGAGTGAAACAAAACTAGCTTGTCTCAAGTCACACAGTTCATTGTGATGGGGCTAGATCTGTTATCTGCTGCAACCTAGTCTATTTATTGCCATTTTCACTAGATGAGTGGTTCTCCACTGTGAGTGATTTTGACTCCCCAGAGGACATTTCGCAATATCTGGTGACATTTTTAGTTGTAATGCTATTAGCATCTAGTAGATAGAGATAAAGAATACTGTTAAACATTCCGCAATGCACCCTTCCCCTTCCAACAGAGAGTTTCCCTGTCCCGTATGTCAGTAATGCCACAGCTGAGAAATGTGTACTAGATTAAAGTGCTGAATCATGAGGTAGCAGGAAGAAATTTCCTTCAAGTGATTTTGCTGTTTTTTTATGCATGTGAGAATAACTTTGTAAAGCCATGATCAAAAATGCAAGTCAGGAGTCTGAAGTTCTATTTACATATTTCCCGTTGATCTTCTTTGTGGCTTTCATGTTCACCATCTCACTCCCAACAAAAAACGCTTGCTGAGAAACCCATGTCTGTAACTACTAAGGGGGCAATAGGAAAAGTGATTTCCTTACCAGCACTGAACACTTGTGAACTAGCAAACATTACCCACCTCACTGTGTATTTTCCCTTTGCAGATATTAGGAAACACATAAATTCTCCAGTTTCCCACTAATGTTATAAGTATAAGAGCCACGGAGATGGTATCTAAGTGCTGTGTGTACTATTGGCCAAGTAGTAAATAATGCAGTGTGAATTAATAATGCACTGTAATGAAATGTTCTTTATCAACATTATATTTTAAGAGTCATTTGCTTGCTTGCTTTATTCTTTTCCTTCTGTCAGCCACCTGGCCCCAGGTATCATACTAATTACTTGCCAAATCTCAGTTAACATCTATCACTTCTTTACAGCTTATTTTTCTTCCCTGCCCTCAGTCCTAGCTTCTCTTTTTTTCCTTAATCTAAGGTTGACATTTTTTTTTTTTTGCTGTTTCCTCTCCTCTTCCTTTTCTTTTCCACTAAATCTTTTCTGCTCTCTTATTATGTTTTTTTTTGTTGTTTACCAGAGAAGTTATAAAAGAAAAGAAGGAAATATTAAAAGGGCAGATGATTGCCAATCTTACAGCTACTTTCTTTAGTTCTTATCCTTAAAATTGCTGATCATATTTCTAGGGAAAAGACAATTGTGGTAACCTGATAGCCCTACCTTAGAGAATGAGAGAGACTTACGCAAGCCATATTCCTCTCATAACACGGAGCATATGCCTGCTAGGCTGTTAGACAGAAAATGTCTCTGAGATCAATTGAACATTTATTCAGGGACATGTAAACATGGAAGCAGGTTTTGCCACTGCTGGGCTATTTGCTGCCTCTAGATAACACTTTTCAAAGTTTGGCTCTTGTCTTTTTATTCACGTCATCTGTATCTTGGACCCAAATACTCTTCTCTACAGTTGGCCTGAGATGCATGGAGTTCCCTGATTACCACATGTGGGTTTCATGCCTTCATGTCTTTACACCTGATGGTTTTCTCTGCTAGGATTCCCTTTTCCTGGTTCTTTGCCTAGAACATTTCCACTCCCCTTTCAATATTTAGCTTTGACAGGTCCCCTCCTCCTAGCTCATCCTGGCCTAGGCAGGTAGCGCCACTGTGTTTCCAGGTGTCCCGTATTTACCTCACTTAATTATCAGAATGCATTTGTCTGAAGCTGTGGCTTTCACATTCTATCTCTAGAACCAATCACATGGTTTTGCTCAGTACATGAACAATGAAAAGCAGATGATTGAATAAGTAGGTGAAAACAAAATAAGCAAAAAATTGTCAAGAAGAAGGTCCAAATGGAAGCTACTCTTGGTGTACAAATTATGTAGCAGTAAAAAAACAAACAAACAAACAAACAAACAAACAAAACATAGTATCAGGTTGCCACAAAAAGTTTTTAAGCATGTGAAAAATAATATACCAAATAGCTAGGAACTCTGGAAAGAGACCTGTCACTTTTTTTTTTTCATTTTTGATACTTAGACATATAATAGATCATCAATGTTGGCTCAATAATATAATTATCTTCTTAAAAGCAATTTTATTATTGTTATCATTAAATATGGGTCCTCCAAAGGGAATTAGAATATAATCTCTAGCTGTGTAGAAATAAACTTATTCATGTTAGGAGCTGGACTTGGTCCTATGCCACTTTATTCTTTCTTTCTAATGTATTTCCAAAGCACTTTACTTGACTTGCTTTTCCCCACCCTTGGATAATATTAAAAGAAAAAAATTCTCTAATTATTTTCAAGTAGTTAAAAATAGTCCATTTTCTCAGATATTTAAAAGAAGTCTCATTGAACATATCTAATCATATATTTATCATCTAATTCTAAAAGTTTCTCCTTCTCAGAGCTCAGGCCTAACTTAAGCAAGAAAACTTGAAGAAAGGGAAGGACTATGGTTTGATTCTCTGTTTTTCATCCCTTTTCTCCCCCAATCCCTAACTGCTATTTTCAGTTCTGTCTGAGTAGCAATAGATAAAAGAAGAAAAGTTAAGGGACATAAAGTGTCTCTACTACTTAAAGTTTTTATTTGGCTCAGGTGTTATTTGATTGTGGCTCACACTTTCTCTTATGCTGTGTTTTATGTGAGAGTTATCTGAAGCGTCTATGTAATTTCTCTTAATCCATTTTCTTGGTCTAGGTAATGACTCATCTTCTCAGCCACTTACACCATAACTCTCAGGCCCTCACTGGCCATCATCCCTCCCATCGGTTGGAGTCACCTTATCCCTTCACGTTGCCCTCTTGGGTGGGCTCAAGACCCCTCTGCCTACCTCCTTTCTGCACGATCCACATCTGGCCAGACTGGAAATGCTTTGCCAACCTTTTATTACATGCTGTTCTCAAGGTAGCCCATGTCTCTTGTATGCTCCTGGCAGAGAGGAATTCCCAAAGCAGGTATCAAATTCCATTTTCTATATCTCTCATCCTCTTGGAAATGCACATTAACCTCTCCAAGTGGTCACTTGGCTTGAGAGAGGGGAATAATTCTCATGTGATCTTTCACTTTTGTATTGGAGTATAACCCACAGAACTCTGGAAATTAACTTCAAAGAGTTGATATTGTTATAAGTTATTGATTTTTTTTTTTCCTTGTGTGCATAGGGATGCTTCCTGATTGTGGAATCTGCTTCTTAATCCTACGCTGACATGACCTAGCTGAAACAGATCATTTTTTGTTTATGACCAGAGAGGGGCATGCATTGTATTTTGAGTAGCACTAATATTGGGTTTCAACCTGAGCTGTTACTGATACCTTAGAAGGGCAATGTCCCTTTTGGAGGTTTTAACTGGACAGAGCTTCATGAATTAGAAGGATGGTCAATGATCCATAGAAAACAGTCACTTTTTTTTTATTAGTGATGAAAAATAATGAGTATCTGTTAGCTTTTGCTACATAACAAACTCCCCTAAAAGTTATAGTTTAACAAAGTAATCACTTATTTGTTTACAATTTTTCAGACTGGTAATTTGAGCTGGGCTTCGCTAGGTAGTCCTTCTCCTCTCTGTTAGATTCACTTATGTAACTGTGATCAGCTACCAGTTTTGCTAGAGCATCTCTGGTGGAATGGTTCATCTCTACTCTACATGGTCTTGCATCCTTTAGCATGCTAGACTCAAATTTTTCACATGGTGGTGACAGGAGTCCAAAAGAAAGCAGAAAGAAACTAAATACATGCAAGCTTCCTCTAAGCAAGGTTCAAAGTTGCCACATTGCCCCTTCCACTACATTCTCTTGCCAAAGCAAGTCACAAAGTTAACCTGGGGTTTAGGGGTCTGAAAATAGATTCCCCTTTGTGATAGGGTATGGATATAAGAAGGGGAATGATTGTAGCCATTCTGTAAGCAATCAATTAGACTGTCACATACTATCAAAGATCTATTTCCTTATCCTGTCTTGATTTCCACACTTTATCGCTGAACGTGAAATCTACTAGCCAGAAATTATGAATGGGTGGGTAATATTTTCACATGGGAGGTGTAAAATTCACTCAGGTTATCTGGTAGCTTAGTTAACAGAACACAGAGATCAAAGCTAATAGTCTTTGATGTTCTGTGGCTGTGCTTTTTATTGAGTCCCATATTGAAAAAATAAAATTTTCAATTTTGTTTTATGGTTGTTATGTGGCTCTTTTCGTATATCTCTCTAATATTGGAAATTTTTCTTATAATTCTCAAATTATGGAAATTGGTTTTACATGTCCTGATAAAAATGTTCAAGATAGTGTAATTAACAGTTAGGTTATCAATTGGGTTTAGCAATTGAAATGTGATTTTTCCGAAAGTTATACTTTGTTTGTTATTCTTTATACCTCAGATTGAAAAATTTCAAAAGACATGATCTTATATTCACTTTCCTCTGACTTCGCTTAAAGATTTCTCTGTGCATTTTATGTGCCACAAGTTCTTCTACAACAATCCATTGCCAATAAGCCACTTACTGGCAATATTTCTCTACTTTAGTTATTGCATTTTAATTGGCAGATTTTAAGCATGATTTATGAGTTATTTACAAAGATGTATACTGGGAGGAAGAAATCTAAACACAGATAATGCAAAAATATGAGTGATTTCCAGATAGTGCAGTTTACCATTTGGGGAGCTTGTGTTTGAAATATAAATGGGTAGCGTGACATTTTGTCACATACATATGTCTGGAACTTTCATTATATTACAAAATGTCTCCTTAAGATTCAAATCATGATAGCATATTGACAAGTAATACAGAATTTGTAAGCACATTGGGTATTTTTCCTGTTAAATTAGCAAAGTTTTTTTTTTTAAGTGACATAACTGAAGAGAAATAGTGCTATGCTGAAAGAGGTGGGAGCGTACATTAAAATAATCTGCAAATATGGATTAACTGCGTGGCTAAGAATGTCCCTGATATTTTGATTGGATTGAAGATTCACAAGTAAAGAACATCCGTTTTCTCTACAAGGGTTATGAACCAATTGAGAAATAACACAAAGGATTCAATAGATAGGAGAAAAATTATTATTTTTATTGTTATCAAAGTTTAGATTGAAGGTATATCCTGTATTTCTAGGAAATTAGGGTTTTTTTTTAATGTCTGCTAATATTGAAGCCCAGAATTAGACAATCTTGCCAAACCAAGCACAGGCGTAGCCAAAGCCTTTTTCTGTAAGATTTGAGAAGACAGGAATTTATGCCACCATCATATGAAGGTTCACTCAGCTTTCAAATGTGGTTAAGCAGTGCAAGGGATGCACATTTAGTTCACACCTGCTGATCTGCCTTAAATTGAGCCATGATAGGGTGAGATGGTCCTGCCATTGAAGCTGGGAAAGGACAAGGCTGGATGGATGAGATGTCAGATAATCATGTCTACAGTCTTGCAAAAAAGAGTCCTTTGTAAATGTAAGCAAGGCCAGCAGGCACAGGGTGCTGAAGGCAGAATCAGAGGGAGAGAAAAGCTTTCTGAGAGCTACACATTTTTATTCAAGAGCTTGAACATCAAATACACAGAATATATTCACAGGGTTAAATTGCCCTGTGCTTTATAATCGATTAAATAATTATTTTATAACCCCTCCAACATGCAGGTGAGCAGCTTAGAAAAAAATTTTAAAAAGAGAGGTAAAATAAATAAAACAACCGTAACTTGTAACAGCAAAAAGTTTGAAATATGTATTAAAATTTGGAACCACATCATGTTAGATTTGTGGAATGAGACATAGGTTTGAAACCAAGAGTCCTGTGTAAAAAATATGGTTTATCTGCCAAGTAGTTGTGTGCTCATGGGCAACAACCTTAGCCATTCATCCCAAAGTTTGTTCCCAATTTTTGGTTAAATTGAGAAGTTGGATCAAATGCCCTTTAAGGATGTATCCTATCCTATAATCCTAGATAGTTGTAACATATCTCTATTTTGAACTAATGTTGTAATAGTAAACATGAGCACATTTCTATTCACACTAATACCTCTTTTTATTAAATTTTACCTCTCTATATATCTAATTTATAGTATTCATATTCAAATAGGTATCAGTTTCTATACAGACAACAAATCTGTGTTTCTGAGATGTGTTTCTTCTTGGGAAGATCTACTTAAAATAGTCAATAAAGCTTGTCAATATATAAACCCAAAGAATTTGTTATTATTCTTCACACAATTCTTTTCATTTTACCATTTATAAATTATAAACTTGTGCCTCTAGTCATGCTTCTACTTCTAATCATAATTATACCACCCTCTCTCACGCCCACGCACTGAAGAGAACCAAGGCACTAACAGACACCTGTTAGGAAGCCTGTTAGCAGGACAGACAGTGAACGGTACCAACTATGTGATTCAAGCTCATTTGAAGACTGCTGACTTGTGTTCGGTGCTTCGTTGAAAAAATTAGTATTTTGGGTTATTTATTCCTTTGACCTCCAACAAATGTTCAAAATTTCAAACATTCTCTGACCACTCAGACTTGACCATTGCCTTCACCCCTAAGTACTGATTAGATCCTCAAGTGTCCTGGGAATTTGGTACCATTTGTTACATGATACTGTTCAGATCTAAGAGGCTGCTTCTATTTTGTTCTCCCAGATTTTGATCCAGTGTAGCAGGTGTCTTAAGGTGGAAACCTTAACAGGTTCTAGAACCCAGAAATGCCATTGATTAGCAGTAAATAAGAGATGAAATACGCAAAGATCTTTCCTACAATCTATACCAGGTCTATGTAGGAACCATTCATCCTGCAGTTTCAGCAGGAGGAGAAGATATTCCGAGACTTTTACCAATTTTACTATAATGGAAACAAACTTTTAGCCTTCAATGAATGCACAAATTTCTTTTGCTTTACTTGGGATATCAAAGAGTGCATTATTACATAATCCATGCACACACAAACACACAATGAATAAACAAAATTTCAAAACAAATAGATTTTAAACAAAAGATTTACAAATCATTTTTTTTTACTGCAGTATATATTTAGAAAAGTCTCAGCAACTCTGGCATTTATTCCTAAAAAGCAGACCTCATAATCCATGTGTCTTATTTGAGCATGGGTGAAGGCACAAATATTCTATGGTGAGAAGTCTTAGGCTTCATTTGGGTGCTTTTCCAAAGATTTTTTCATAATATGGAGGGAGACTTTCCACATATACATTGTTTCTTATTCGTGTTCTACTTGGAATCTTTTCTCCTTTAGATATATTGAGGAATGTCATAATGCAGGCAAATTAATTGTGCCTTTTGATAGCCTCTTTAATTCTGGATTTGGAGGAAACTTTGACTTTATCACAGAGAAAACCAATAAATTTAGATACAACTAGGACCATTAGCACAAGGAAGGTCCACAGAATTCTCAGCATTACATTAATCTAACAACAACAAAATCCTTACAAGGCTACATGGACATTTTTTTTTTCTGTAAATACATTATATGATTAGGCTGCATTAGTTAGATAGAGGATAATTTAATTACATTTGCACATAAGGACATCTACAATGTTTAATTCATTGCATTGAACTATGAGTATAAATACATTGATAACGTAAGAAATTTGCTATCCAGGAGTTCATTGATAAATTACGAAAAATATACTTAATCTATGTATTGTTAATTTTAGGTGGCCGAGGATAATGTTCTTAATTGAAGAAAACCTTTCTTCTCAACTATAACAATCAGACTCTACTTTTTGATGACAGTTTTCACTTCTCTCCCCTCCTTCCCCCACCTCTCCACATCTGGACGGGCTAAGAAGAAAGCTGTGGCTCTATCTCTTTTGGTACCCATGTGAGATTGAAATCCATGCAAATTCTTGTCCCTGTGTGAGGACCCTCACCCTGGCCCCACCCTGTAATCACAATGAAACCCTGAGTCAGTCCCCTTCCCTGGTTCTCTCAGGCCATTATAAGGTTTGGTAGGCCTGCCCAGCTTTTCCCAGAGACCTCAAATAAGTAAGTAATAAACCTTTTCAAACCTCTTCACATGTGTAATATCATCAAACAAAACATTCAAACATCAACATTCAAACCAAACTTTGAGCAAGGGTCCATCCTTCCTTAGCAAGAGAAACAAACATCCACCTAGGTCTGGAAATACTTGAGATGCCACAGGAGTCAGATTTATGGAAATCCAAATATCAGCTTCACTACTGATAAAATGCCGAATTGGAGGACATGCTTAGATGTGAACACATAAAGGGGTTCCTCATTCTATATACCACGCATAGGTCAAGATAGTCTAGGTTATACTGGAGTAAAAAAAGTCTCTAAAATATATACCCAGCAATTAAACAACCCCACCTAATCATAGGTAGAGTTGGACAATCACAAGTATCTGTCATGGAAGTATCCTTACCTACCTTCTATAAGGAAGTTTAGAAGAAATGGGTGGTAAGAGACCATGAGTGTCACTAGCGGAAGTGTCATTAAACTGTCAGGTCAAATTCAGCTATCCAGCAAAATCCAATATGCTTTTGTAAATTAGGTTTATTCAAATACAACCACACGTAATCATTTATAAGTCATGGCTGCTTTCATGCAAGAATGGCAGAGTTGAATAGTCATGACAGAGACTCTAGACCTGCAAAGCCACAATATTTAACCTCTGACCCTGTGCAAGAAAAGTTTACTGACTCCTGCTGTAGATATCCATCTCCAAGGATATGTAAGGACAGATAATTTAAGCCGCAGTAAAACCAAAATGTTAGAAGAAAAAAAGAAAGAAGAAATATTTTTATTTTTGTCACTCATTCAAATGCGAGAAATGACATTTCTTTTATTATTATAAGCTGAGTAAAACTTCGGCCAAGATGAGTGGGGGGTTGTAGGAGTATATTATGGGTAGATCATGTACCTACAGCTTGAGCAAGTGACAGGAGGAGAGAAAGAGAAGCCTTCTGGAAGGAATCTTGGATATCTCATTCTGGCAAAGGGATGCACACAGGAAGCCAAGGTGGAAAGTTAAGGACATAAGTTGGGAAGGACAGTGGCCCTGCTCCAGGACTTGAGACCACCTTACTAAAGTTGTGATGAAAAAAATTGGGCATATTTACCTTGCAGAAAGCCTAAGAGGGAAATTTTTTCAAATCAAATTTAAAGTGAGACATGGGGAAGTATGATATTCTCAAAATGTTTAGTCGAGTGATTCCTGGGCTTCGGAATTTGTAAATCTAAATGAGAGGAAAAAAATGGGAAACTGACAAAGTATTGCAAGTATTCATTTTTTTGCCAAGTTATTACACATATATACATGAAAATCTGGCATTATGTTACAAAGTCATTTAATATAAAAATAACTACATAACCTGGGAATAAAAAAATATTTTTAATTAAACACATTTTAATTTATAAAAATATTTAAATTACTTTAATTTCCCATTCTTTTAATGACTAATGACAACTTTATCACAGATCTATGTCAAAACATTAATGATAGTTCAGTACACATTTATATATGCGGAAGATGATCATGGAACCAGGTCAAAGAAAGTACATTAAGGCTAACTTGGAGTACATAAAAGACATATATTATTTCTCTAAACAATAATTAGTGCCCCTCTTTGGGAGAGGAACTGATTATACAAAAGGGCTGCTTTGTCTTAAAGTAATCTCCCTGTCACTGGAAGATTTCACCAAAGCCTGCATAATGAGTCTGAAATACCCAGAAGAGTGTAATGGAAAAGCGACATTTGTTGTTAGGTGCCTATCAGGTGACAGATACAGTACTAGGTCCTGCATATTTAATAATTTCCATTAATGCTAAGAGAGGCTGATGAATTTTCCCAAGGTCACACAGCGTGTAACTAGAAGACATGAAATTAAGATCTGGGTCTGCCTGCCTCTTGCAATGGCTTTATTTTCTTTGATGTGTTGTCCTGGAAATACGGCAGGGAAATTGAACAAGATCCTCAAAGAGATCTTTACCTACATGTCAATTCTGGATCTTAAAAACTCACATTGTGCCAGTCATGGAGAAGGGGACTGTGGATGTGTCAAAAGACACATAAGCCCAATGCACTCTAACCAGGGAACATGTAACATAGTGTTCAATCTAACACATATTTAACGTTGCATAGTTAGCTCACGAAGTCTATGAATTCAAGTAGTAGTTTGTATAATTGAGTGTGGCAATGAGAGAAGTGCATTGTAACAGTAAGGTCAGCGAGGCAGGCAGCCAGTATATCGACTAAACGTATTATGGGATATTCCCTGTAGCAGGTAGGGTAGGGCTCATGAAGTTTGGAAAGAATTTATCCAAAAGGAAAGGAGCCTGGAAAGAATTATATTTTCTTTTCAATTCCTGTTCACATTACAACACACCCCAAATGTAGCTTCCTCTTGAAACATGTCTTTTATCTCCTTTCCCGGTCAGAATAACAGGTCTTCCATTTGTAACTACTATAGTCGCTGTTCGTTGCGAACCTGTATCATAGCTGTCATCTATTATATTTCCCTGTCCTCCAGCATTGCTGCAACCTCCCTGAGAAAAATGATAGTATCACTTACAGCAGACTGTGTGTGTGTGTATGTGTGTGTGTGTTTCTATCCTACAGTGAATAGCAGGGTACGTGGCTGGTGATAGGAGCTCAACACTGTTTTCTTGCCTTAAACAGAGGAAAGAAATGCAAGAAGAAATAAGGGTCTTCTGTGTTTGACAAGACTAAATAATAGGATGAAAAAGAAGCATTTGTTGAACATAGTCTTGTACTAAATACTGTTAGTTAATTCCATACCTAAGAGATTGCAGTCTTCACTGGACCATTTTGCAGATAAGAAAATCAAGACACACAGGGTGTAAGTTAACTGCCCAAGTTTAGATAACTGGTAAACAGCAAGGCAGAGCGTTTCATTTAGGCTTTGTGAATCTAAGGTCTTTTCTGTTTTATCACCCTGCAGGGACCGCATGGTTGGTCTGTGGGACAGAAGAAATTAGTTTAAATGTGGCATTTGAGTCCATCTTGAGTTGCCCTGCTCCTCCCTTAAATCATCTTGATCCTTTTCTTTCTTGGTGCCATCCAGGTCAGCAGGCACTTTTCATTTCTGTGCAAGGTTATGCTTCTCTACAAATCTTCCTGCTGCTTTTCACATGGCAAGGGCCTTTTTTTCTCTATACATAGCTAATGCCCCTGGAGTCATGCTGCAGATTACCTGTGGAACTGAAATGCAATCATTCCAGGTCCTCAAGGGCTCTTAACTTTATACTCTTCATTCATATTCTTCCAAGTCAGAGCCTCAATTTTTGTGGAATGGAATTTTCAGGCTACTTTACAAATGTCAGTCCCATTCTGTTTTCTTATGCATTGAGTATGGGGAGAACCAGAATCTGCCACTCAGATTGGATTTTGTTTGTACTCAGAGCACATATTTGAAATAAGCAAAAGAGAAGTTTCTTTCCCGCTTATAAAGAAACCTTGAGAAGGAAATGGAATTAAGACAAGAAGATTATTTTTAGTGATTATTGTGTCCTACAAATCCTTTCAAAACTAAAAAGAAAGCAGATCACAAAAATTACTCATACATATTAGAAATGCAGTTGAAAATAAAAATAAGTATAATCAGAAATATTTATAATGTACATATTTCACAGACATGGATCCATTATATATTCTATATACTGTATTATTCCTGATTATGCATGTTGTCACATATGTTTATGCTTTATATATATTTATGTATGTTTTTGTGTATATTTGCATCCACAACCCTACTAACTACAACAGTGCTTCCCAAGTGTAGTCTGCAGATCACCTGCAACCGAGTACCTGAGAGGCTCATTTGAAAACGTAGATTCCCCCTGGCTCTCTCTTCAGATTCACTGAATCAGAGATTTTAGGCTTATAGACCCGAAATCTACATTTAGACAACTTCATAGCTGCACTTTACGACAGCATGATGTAAATGTATCTGCTTAAAAATGTATTTGGGAGCCTCTCCATCTAAGCTCTTTTACGCATACTTTTTCAACTACATCCTGTGTCTATCACCTAACGTTGCATAAAAATCATTATCACATGATTTTGGCAAGTCTTTGTAAATACCATTTTTAAAGGCTGTATAATATAATGGGTGGAAGTACTATAAGTTACTTAATTGCCATGTTTCCCAACATTTAGATTACTTCTAGATTTTTGCTTTATAAATAATAGTGGTGTGAAACTCTTTTAAACATACAATTTCTCCCCTTATCTATCTATGTTACTAGTGTACATACTTCTCAGCACCAATTATCACAGTCTATTTAATACTTGCAATTTGAGCCAAACTTTACATTTTAACTTTGCATTTTTAAATGATTGCATTTAAAAATGCTGAATATTATCAACATTATTTCTTATTTTGTGAAGTATCCATGATCTTTACCATTTGCATTTGCCATTTTTTCCCCTAAAATACTGATCTTGTGAGCTAGCTAAGAATAATAGCTCTTTAATACAGACCTTGCTGTATTAAGTTATTTTTTGCCTTTGAATTTTATTCATCCTAGCTTTTGCAAAGCATATTTCTTCAGTTGTTTTGTACTTAACTTTTTAGAATGCTATTCTGCTTATTTCTTTATTTTAAGTAAATTTTATTATATATGTTAATATCAGAGGTTTACAACATAATGTTTATTATATGTTTTTAACTTCTATTTAGATCCAAAAGTTTGATAGATATTAACTTATTTTATCTTCTAGGTATTTTTTGTGTGATTTTTATATTTTTGTTTTATTTTTGGGGACTTCTTTTCGTATATATTTTGGGGAGATTACCAACAGCACAGCCCTATTGTGGTGGCAAAGTCTTGTGATCCCACGGGAAAAATACTGCTTTGGTTAGTGGCAACAGCCCTTGTAAAGATATGTCTTAGAATCAGTGTCCCAATCTCTGGGCCATAGGCACAAGTGCAGGAGCTCCTAGGTGCACTGGCCAAACACATGGTAAGAGTAGAGGGTCAGTGAACTCCCGAGAGAAGAAATCCCACATGGGAGTTCAGACTCAGGTGAGGCACACCACTGCCTACCCCAGAAGGTCTCATATACTGGAAAGACTCATAAATTTTAAAGAAAGTTTCTTGGGACGGAGGGCGGGAATGAGGGGCAGTGCTCTGAAGTGCAGGGCTTGCTCTATTTAAAGATTGAGAACTGCAGAGAGGTAGAGAATCATGCACAAGACAGATGACCAGTGGTGAGCTATGCTAATAGTGTGCTTTTTATTGGGTTTGTTTTAGTAGAAAATCACACCCTATGGAGTCTCAGGCTTCCTTAAAATGAACTCATTGGTTTTGAACAAGTGACTTTTGAGCCTCACTTTTCTCACAGGGGTATCTTCATAAGGAAAATATTTATCAGTGCTACGTATCATTCACGCTATGATTTAAAGTGACCAAAGGGGGCTAATAGTACGTATCTGTCCAGTTGTATGTGCAATTGTGCCTAAATACATACCTGCTCAAACATTTATCTCAGCTTAATTCTTGGATTATGACAGACACTTTGGATAACTCAGCCTTCTCAGCCTCATTGGGAAAATCACCCAATATCCATCCTAATAGAACTCCAACTGCTGCTCATTCCCCCTCCAGGATAATGAACTTCATTGTTTTTAGCCACCATGGATAAAATATTGGGTCTGTTGTAAAGTACATTAATCTAACTAGAACAGGAAAAATAACTTTTGTCATTATTTAACTGAACTTTCTGAAGCATAGTATATATCAATATCTCATGACTATTTTAAAGAGTGTTATATTAAAACATGTGTATTTGCATACACATATAAGAAATGAAAGGGGCATAAAAATAGTGTGAGTGATGAGACTATGAGTAACTCTCTTCTTTGCTTTTTAAATAATTTGATATTATTTCATAACAATTTATAAAGTTAAAAATTAAAAAAAAAACAAAATTAAAACATATACGTCTTATAAAGACATTTCAGAAACATTGTCTTTTACAAAAGTAAAGGAGAACTTTCTTACTAGTACTTTAAAGGTATGCAAAGCAACTGTCCTGGAAATTCTACTGTTTCTTTTTGCCAGTTTTCTTAGTAACCCTCCCATAATCTTCTATACCAATAGCAGACTTCCTCTTCTCTTTTCACAATAACAGAAACATCTTTTTTTTTTTTTTTCTGGAAGAAGCTGATAAAAGGTCCATTTTTCACTTTAATCTTTCTCTCTATTTCCTCATTTTAATAGTTTCCTTCCCCATCACTTATGAAGGTTTCCAAGTTAATGTCTGCTGTTGGATTTTAAAATGACTACGGTTTGCCAGACTTTTGAAAGGGAGTCACGTGCAAGATTTATAATTAAGCGAAGGCTGAGAGATCCTCCCTCAGAAGGAATAAAAGCAAGTCTCAGCGTGAAGCTGTGCATCTGGGGAGAATAAAAGATTGATGGTGCCAAGAGTAAGGGGTGTGAAATGGGGGACTTTCAAAATCCATTTTGTAAATCCTCTGGAGCAATCTGCTAGTTGCAAGTTACTGGGTCACTCAGACCTTCATCCTCATCTGTAAAATGGCGTGTGGTTCCACGTTCAGTGTAACCCACATGGCTGCTGTGAGGATCAAAGAAGATAAAACATTTAAAACAGAGGTGAGATCTCTTAAGAACTTCAAATTGAAGTGGATAGATCTTTTTCATTCTGAACTACCCCCAAAGAGCGTAGCCAGTATATTGATAAGCACATTGGTTGAAGGTTAAGGACTCTTGACTTCTGTCTCTGCTCAGCTGAAACGATATAATGAACAACAGCAGGAATTTTTGCATCTAGGATTTGACTAGAAGAGAGATTCTTGGACCCAGTTTTGTGGGGGCAGTGAGCCAGACAATGCTGTTACCAGATCTAATTAATTATAGTGTTGATTTCTCTATCAACAAATACAAAATGGCATCTTGAAGCCTAGGTTTATGTCCCTGAGAAACATGTCTATTTGAAAATGTATAAATACCATAGAATACTTACTTAGTCTAAGGCAAGCTGTGCCAAAATCAGCCTTTAAAAAAACGCTGTTGTTGTTAAAGAAATTACAGCTATGTTAGCAAAATTGTCTGTTATAGAGACCTTATAGAGGGAAATTTTAAAATCTCAATTTTCTTTATATATATTAAGAGAAAAATATATAGCAATCTTACTATCTTTCACATGTAAACAGAATTGAGGTTCAATAAAGAAATTAAATCTACTGTGCTACTGGTCAATGTTTTCGATTAACCGTTTACTTGATAAATTAAATGGTATCAATTGTTATTAGCTTCATAAAGCTATCATATGATAATCAGAGCTATTCTTCCACCTAAATTCTTCTTATATGAAATTTCTGAAAAAGAAAATTGACCCAGGCATGTAATTTGAAAATTAGATGGTCAGAAGTTACAGGCACACTTGTAATATACTAACATGGCCTTATAAAAGGTTGTGTGGAGGTGAGGTTCATGTGTTATTTCTTCATCCAGCTCCTTCTAGGAACCCTCACTGTGTCAGACATTGAGATCTGTTCTGAAATATTTGGTAGGGGCTTGTTTTATTGCATCTCAAAATCACCATCTACACCATCCATTCAGTTGCCTTTTAAGAAGTCTGTATTCAACACTATACATTTATATACTTATTAGAAATTGAAGTTTTGGCCAGGGGAGGGATTTTTGTTGTCAATTCCTTGAAAACAGAGCTGTAATTTGTTCATACTTGCAAGTCCTGCAGCAAATAGCAAAATCCATTGTATATGATAAATATTTGATGCTTATTAGTTTTTCTAAATTAATAGGGAGGATCTGATAGGACTTCAGTGTTAGGTTTTATTTTTGTAATCGACATTGTATTTTCTTAGGAAAATGACAACTGCTATTTGTCTTCCACCAAGAAATATGACTGTAGGGAAGGATGTGACCTTAATTCTAACAGGGAATAATGGGTAGAGTGTGGGGGGCTAGACATTGAGAAGATGGAAAGACAAATGACATTTGTTGAGTGCTTCCATGTCATGGACCCCATATGGTGTTGGGGTTAGTAACTGTGTCTCTAGACCTTGGCTGGCAGACCCTTTGCCTGGCCACGCCCAGCCCTCATTTTGCACATTTTCATGCATTTAACACCTTAAGGTAAACTCCTGCTGTGCACCATAGTCTGTGTCACATGCTTTGTGTGAGCTGGCCCTTGATCACTCCTCTGCCTTTACTATCATATTTTACCTACCTCAACTTGATTGGCCAACAGGCCTTTGGTCATTTTCAAAAGTACACCAGATTGCTGCCATGCTCGGATGTTGTTCATGCTGTTTCTTCTTGGAATGAAAACACACATCTCTTTGCAACAGTAACTGCTTTTTCACCTTTAGGCTTCAGCTGAGATGTAATTTCACATCACAGAGGTCTTCCATTACTATTGCAAATAATTGCTCCTTGTTTTTTTTTTATCACAGTTTCTAACTTAACATTATCAACATTACTGAGCAAAAATGTTTATCTGTTAGTTTAATTGTTTTTGAATACTAGTCAAAAACATCACCCTCAGTCCTCAAAATGCAAGTATCAGAAGTGTAGAAGATCCAAAAGACTTGCTGACAATTATATTCCAGTGGCAGAACATGGCACACAGTGGAACTGAACGCTTATTTTATTATTAAATGGATGACTGAATAAATGAATGCAAGATGCTTAAGGCACAGTCCCTGCCACCAGAAACTAATAATCTACTGTAGACTAAATTTCTAGAAAAGGAGACACAATGAGCTATCGCCCTGAGACATATAAGCCTGGGAGTCATGAGTGCTGCATGAAGGGGCCCAGAACCCAGAGCCAGGAAGCTAGAGGTTGGGCTCAAGATTGACCTCAAGATGGTGAGCCATGTCTGATTTTTAAGGAGCAGAGGACTAATGGATAATGATTACTCTCATAGTTACATGTTAAAAGTATTGTTATGGGCCGGGCGCGGTGGCTCACGCCTGTAATCCTAGCACTCTGGGAGGCTGAGGCGGGTGGATTGCTCAAGGTCAGGAGTTCGAAACCAGCCTGAGCAAGAGCGAGACTCCGTCTCTACTAATAATAGAAAGAAATTAATTGGCCAACCAAATATATATAGAAAAAATTAGCCGGGCATGGTGGCG